>JANHGN010006617.1:0-42675 GCA_024605025.1 Megaceryle maxima | reverse complement strand
TTTTTTTGTTTGTTTTTTTTTGTTTTTTTTGTGATTGTTTGTTTGTTTTTTCTGAGAAGCTGTTATTACCTGCTTGGCCAAGAAATATTGTTCATCTCATTTCTGGGAGTTTTTAGAATGATGTTTGTGATCACCATTAAGTCACTTCTTACCAGTCACATTCCAACTTTGAAACAATGCTAATACAAGATGTGATGAATGGTCAGTAGATTGGGACATGAAAGTCAAAGGTTTCTCAGCCTAGAATTTGTTTGGGTGTGCACTTTTGGAGACAGGGCTCTTACAAGCTCCTACAACCAAGACTGATGCTCAGTCACAAAAGCACATAAGGAGATAAGATTCTTACCTCAAAGAACTGGTCAAGTAAGTAGGCAAGACTGACAAAAGGTGAGTACAGAACCAAAGAGGACTCAATTCAGATGCCGATATGTAGGTATCTGGTACTACTGAAGATGCCTTAAGATAGCTCTGCTATCTTTGAGGAGGTCACAGATACAGCACAGAACATACAGGAATCCTTTGCTTACTGGAGCAGCAGGAGGTCAGATGAGTATACTTTAGGGCACCTTGTGTGTCTTGTGAGATGATTCCCACCTGAAATCACTTGCCCAAGGTCAAAAAGACAATAGCCTCAGAGCCAGAAGCAGAATCCTGGTCTTGCACCTGAATGGGCAGAATATGGCTGCACAGTAACTGCAGGTCACCTTCACCATGTTCCTGTGAGATAAGCCAGTTTTCCTTCTGTTTTACGTGTTTAGAAGCAGAGGCATAGGGAGGCCGAATGATTTTTCTGAGACTACAGAGTATGCTCCGGGTATCATATGCAGAATAACTAAACTGGAACATCTATGCTGGTAAAACTTAAATTCTGTTTTTTAAGACCATAATTTATGCAAGAGCTGCTGTAATCTTCCAGTCCTATGCATAGAAACAGGCTTTTCAGTATCTCTGCCAAAACCTTTCTTCCTGTAATCTGCTAAACCTTCCAAGGTCTGGGCAATTGGTTGCATGGTGTACATTGTGAGGCAATCAAGAGACAGAATCCCTGTGCCCGGGAGAGCTTCTTCCTTCAGCTGCTTTGCTGTGCATCTTAAGGGCATTCTCTTTGCTCTAAATAAATAGGACTTTGGATTTTTTTTTTTTTTCATGCACAGGACAATAGACTGAAAAGTTTGGTTAGTTTTTCAGAGTGTTTTAATAATAGTTGATTGTCACCTGAAATCACTGTATTTCTTCAGAAACATGTATGAGTTGGTAATTGCATATTAGCAAAACAGAGTCATTCAATTATTATTCTGTAGGAAATTCACTTGCTGTAAAAACATCTATTATTGTGTTACCCATTGTTAAGAGGGTTTTCACAAAACCAGCTGTTATTTATTTCTGTTGTTAGCAATTGCAAGCTGATGTGATTGTTAAAGAGTGTGAAGTAGAGGATACTACATAAATCTCCCTTGGAAATTATTATCATGAAGATGCCATTTCAGAAGTTCAGAGCTTTCTTTGGAGTACAGTCTTGCCAGTGAGCAAGGCTGTGCTTTATCTGCTGGTAGGTTTGACAATCTGATCCTGTCCTTGAACTTCCCATGACTTAGGTACACTCACCCTAGGAGTTATCCTGTAAGTGACTGTAGACCCTGCTGAGCAAGAGTTTAGTTGTATATGTAAGCTGAATGAGAGATCTGGTTTTTTTCACTTTCCTTCATGTGCTGTGGCATCTGCAGCTCTGACATATAAACCTTAGTGAAGCCATTCCACAGCTCCAGAACCCTTCATGCCAGATGAAGCTCGTCAGGGAAGTGCCCCCTGGGATGTGTGCTACAAACTAGTGGTGTACATCTTCCTTTGGACTTCATCCCTGGTCAGGTGGCATATGTTTCATACATAAATTACAAGTCATTTAGGTATCAGCATGCCAAGCACTGCATATAAATACGTGTGCATAAAACTCTTGACAGGTTTGGTTCAGTTAAGTTGCATATGAAGTGAATTTGATGCCATTCAGGTTATCCAAGGGCTAGGTATATGCAAGTTTTAGAAGGCATCAGGCCACCTCAGATCTTTAAATGTGTGCTGGTAGTTAAGGTTATGGTTCCTTAGCTGGCTGGATATTATTCAACCCAGACTGAAATTTCTGCTGCTATTTTTTGGTGTTTTGCTGATTTCAGCAGGCTGGCAATATCACTTGATGGTGTGTTCTGCTGCAGAAGGGATCTTGTTTTTCACTGCTTGCACTATCACTCCATGCATTCTTGACATTTAGATGCTGATAAAGTCAGTTTTCTTGATTGGTAAATTCAGTCCTTTTGTTTGTTTGTTTTCCAAGCAGATTTGTTGTTGCCTATTGGTGTTGTGTAAGTGTGGCTTATACCTGTGTAACACCATGGAAATGATCATAAATTGGATATTGGATCTGAGACTTTCCTGCCCTACACAACTTAGCCTGGATTCAGTGGATGACTGAAATAACATGCTAATGGTTTACAAATCAGAAAAAAATAACAGATAGGTTTTAAACTTGATGTAATAACTTCATTAAGAAGAAGAAGCAGTTCTCACTTTTCAAGCAATTTTATTTCTGCTAAAAGTGACTTTTTAGGGAGGTAAGTAATTTTAAGAGAGTTAGTTAAATTGCTCACAGCTACAGAACCTTGCTATAAGAGATCAGGTTAGAAGCCATTAGGTTTTGGACTTCAGATGTGTACTGCAGTGCATCTCTTTCATATGAAGAGTGGGTAGGAAAAGCAAAGCACCCAGGCCTGTCAGATCTGATCAGCCTCTGCTGTGCTGTTGAGAGCATCACCATGACATAACCTGGATATCCAGATGAAGCTGGCCCACTGCTCCTTGTCTCTCTCAAGTGTTGAAACTTGTCTGTTTTGTTAATTTGTGCCTTTAGTACAGTTTTGTTTGGAAGGAACAGTTATCAGAGGACCAAATAAAAAGAACTGCGTTGTCTATAAGCTCTCAGAATTGTTGTACTGTTGATATTTGATTGTGATTTTGTGGCAAGCACCCATGTTATATGCAGGAGATATCCAGGTTTCAAAAGAGTTAGAATATGCAGTCTTTTAAATCTTTGACTGGCTTGTCTGAGCTGTCACATACTGTACATAACTGAATTACTTTTTTACTATGGCTGTAATCCATGTTCCTGCAATACCCTTTTTTTGGTTTTTTTTTTGTTTTTTTTTATATGACAAGTCACTGACTGAAAAACTCAATTCAGTTCTGGCATTCAGAGCTCCCTCGGTGTTATTTCAGTGAAGGAGCAATGCTTATTTCTACTGAGGTTTTGCTGAAACTGAAAGCCCCAATGGGTTTTGTGCGTGGTCCCCCCAGAGCTGCCCTTGCAGTTACATGGACAACCATCATAGGGCACCCATTCCTGGAGTGTAAAAGTACCATGTTACTGATGTCATGTCTCCATCTGCCAGCCATGCTAGTGAACATCTGCAACAGTACCCCTGGGAATTCTTCAGGATCAAGGCAGGTTTTAAAAATTAAATATGCTTCATGGTATTTCTTTTTAAACTTCAGTTTACATGAACAATAAAATAATTTGCTCCAGATGAAATGCATTGGTGAAAATTCACCTCATCTGATTTTTTTTTTTTTCTTTCCCACCAGGGTAAAAAAGTTTGGAAATGTTTCTGTTTGTAATTGAGTCCTTCTGTGTCAATATAAACAGCTCAACAAACTTTAAAGTTACCAGATAGAAGTAATAAAACACAGTCTCATCTACAGGTAACAGACAGATAAAAAGGGTTGGTCAGATTTACTGCCCCTGAATCACACAGATAAATCACTGAAAATTTTGAGGACTCAGGCACCAAAACTTCATAAATTAAATGTGTTGGTTAGTGAGCAATTAAACTTTGAGAAAGGGGCTTTATAAGAAACTCTGCAAAGAATGGTGTGTAAAGTTCACTATCATTGTCTCTGTGAACCTGAATCAACAAAAAAAATCCCCAATATGATACCAAAGGTCAGTCAAAACTTCTAAACTGGGTTGCCCTTCTGACACCCCTTCCCTCCCCACCCCCCAAGATTCAAAGCATACATCCTAAATCACCTTGTCCAAAATTATCTGTTTATTTCATGGTTTCCACAAGTCATAGAAACATGGTAGTTGACCGGAAGTATCAACAAGTTTTGTGCATCCTGCTTTCAAAAACTGGTATTTGGTGTTTTGCCCTTCAGAAGTGCTTCTGATGTATCTGGTGCCAGACACAATGCAGTGGTGTCAGTATGATGCTACCCTCTTTTTTTCCAGAGTTCTGCTAATAAGCTGTGCCCATTGGAAAAATAAGAGGGCATATATATGCCCCAGGTGCAGGTACACCTCAGATGACCAAGAAGAGCCCCATCATTTTCTCTTTGCATTGTTTCATGGTAGGGCAAGGCCAGGGTGCTGGTCCTACATTGGTACCCTTACATGGCACTGAATCACATACACTGCAATTAACTAACTTGAGCAGCTGCCAACCAAGGCTTGCTGAGTTTTTCCTTGATACAGTTGCTGGAGATCATGAAATGGGAAACCTGGTCTCACTGTCAAACTCCTTGGGGGGGTTTTTTTGTTGTTGTTGGGTTTGTTTTGTTTTGTTTTTGTTTGGTTTTGGTTTTGGGGTTTTTTTTAAATGTATCTTTAAAAACAGTAAATCTGACTTCCCAAGGGGTAGAGGCTGGATATGAGGGGGTGACTCCAGCTGAGTTTGCTCTGCCTTCCCTGAGCGAATGAGTGGGTGGGTGTCCCCACCCTTCTCTGTTCCCTCAGTTTGTGGTTTGGATATATTTTGAGTGCACAAAAGGCTCATTGACAGCCCCTTGTGATGGGCTGAAGGAGTGCTCCAAACAGACTGTTTTCCAGGGTCTTGTCCAGGCACAATTTCTCATCTTTTACTGTGTGAAAAGCTGTCATGACATCCTGAAGAAACCTGCAGAAGAAATGCTGGCCTGTTTCCCACTTGGCCAGGATCTCAAGCGTGACACTAAAGGTCAGTGGTTCACTCATGTGGAATCCCAGTCCTTTTCTGCATCCGCTTTCCTCCTCTTTCCAGTCCCCTAATCTGATAAATCTTGTGGGGAGAGGCGAGAGAGGGAGGGGGAGGAGTATGTGATGTAACCTCCACTCTGGGAAAGTTATGAGACAACACCAGCGTGCCTGAAGCTCACTGTGGGTTTAAGTACCACTGGGAGACTCTGAGTTGTGGTTAAGAAGTCTGAAGATCCACCACAACTGTGTGAGACCCAGTAGGTGATGTACTTGCCCTGCTTGCAGAGAAGAAAGCTGAGCACAGTGTCTGTTTAATGGCACATGCTCTTCCAGCTTCTGGTTGTGGTGCCTGCTGCATGCACCCGCAGGGGGAGAAGTGACTGTACTCTGAGGACAACCCTGAAGAAAAGGAGGCGTGAAGCCAGCTGCAGTGCTGGGGTAAGTCTGTTCCAGCTTCCTGAGTTGTCTTATTCATTACAGGCTGACGGTATGAGGGAAGCAAAGGAAGTGGAGTAAGCTGGAATGTGTATGAATTGTTTGAGTGCATGTAAACCGTATGAAATCCCTGACGGATTGACTCTGAGCCAGCTGATAGTCACTGACTAATCTCTCTGCTGGCAGATTCTGCCCAGATTACAAGAGCACGTGTGTCTGTATTAGTATGCGTAAGAGACGTACTTGTGCTGAGGGTATCCCTCAGGGAAACACACCAAAAAGGGACTTACCTGCCACAATTGACTGCAGGAGGAAATTTGTACAAGTGTGCTTCTGTCATCAACACAGTGCTGTGCATGCAGCTGCGTGTCAGGCTGTAAGGTCTGCAGGCAGGGAGGTGTGGATATGGCAATTTTTTTGCTTGTTACCTTTCACCAAAGTAAATCTGCATACAATTGGGATACCCCAAAGCCTTGTTAATTTTAACAGGTTTTATTTAGGTGTGCAGTGTCAAAAGTACAGTTGGTAAACAGTACCAGGCGTGCTCTATGCATTTGTAGTTCTAGCAGAACTATGTAGTCTGGGTATTAAGAAGTTGTTTATATTCATAAGCCTATTTAAAATACCTTTATATTAGTGTTAGTCCTTATATTAAGCTGTAGTTTGCTGTACCACATAATGCACAAGCTACAGTGCTGCAGAGACCCAGCAGGCACAGGACAGTAGGGGACAGGTCTAACGGAGGTGTGGGTGGTCTGTTACACTCAGCAGACTCTGAGAAGTTAAAGAAAATGTGATGTCCTCAGAACCAGGAGGAGATGAAACCAGGAGGAAGCCACTGGTCCTGTGTATTTGCCAATGGAGAGAAATAAGGCAGATAACACAAGCTGTTGAAGGTAACTGCGGTGAAGTGTTTTCTAGGTGAACACCTAAATGCCATTGAAAAGGTATCCCTGCTAAAGGAAAGAAGGGAAGAGGAGGAACATCCTATTATATAAGAGTATTCTAGTTTAATATACTATATTATAGACTATATGCAAGATAAAGCAAAATAAATTCAGCATATAAATCGGGCCTCAAAGTCAAATAACCAATATAGCTCAGTTAACATCTCTGGAGTTGCAGCAGTACTGAATTAATCCCAAACTGCCTGCTATCACTGTGAATCTCTGAGAATGCCTGCAGAAGGATGCAGTTATGCCACGTAGTACGTTTCCTTGTGTGAATGTTGTGCCTACGCTGCTTTAGGGAAAATAATCGTGATTGATTTCCCAACATAGTACACAGAGCTCCTGTCTCTGGTATTTTGCATGCAGCTACTAAGAGTATTTGTAGAGGTCAAGCTTCAACAAAATATCAAAATCTAGAAATAGCTAATCATTATAGGGAGGTTTTCTTCCTTCCTTTTTAAAGCATTACTCTAATTGTGGTCCAAACTTTTGATTTCTACAGAGAGTAAACTATTTTGTTTTCATCAGCTGTAGTTCTGAGCCTTTGTCTAAGGAGCCTCCTTATTCAAGACTCAGTCATGGCTAGGATAAATGTGGTTAATCTGATCCTGAGGATGCTGATTTTAATTTATTTCCAGAACTTGTGATGGCTTCAACTTGGCAGAAATCTCAGGAATTCTACAACTGGGTCCTTGAAAGTGGAGGTAGGTAGAGATGCTGTCTTAAAAAGGAATTTTCACATTAATAGCATGATTATGGCGAACAAACCTAGAAGGAACATGATCCTAATATAAGGTCATGTTGTTTTTTAATTAGGCAATTTTTCAGGTTTCCTTCTTGGTGATCACAAACTTCCTTTAAATCTTGAAGTATATCTCAGGGACACTCCAGCTGGATTACAGTAAGGAATGAAGGCATGGACAATTCCCCCTGCCCATAGCTGGGAACTCAGCAGCTTTCTACTCAGTGTACTACAGGCTCTGATAGGGTGATAAGCAATATATGCTCAGGATTGCCTGTTAAGTCTGGAATATTAAAGAAAGTGAATTTTTTTTTTTTTTTTTTTTTTAATGCCTATACATGTGTCATAGGAAATCTTTGTAGAGCAAAGAGCTAATACTTTTATCAAATTAAGTACTGACAGAAACCACTCCTCAGTATTTGGGATTTTTACATTTTGCAATTAGGAGATTTCAGATCTTCAATAGTAGAGGTTGTCCAGGTCCAGTGTAGTCCCACAGGGATCCGCAGGCTTAAATGTAAGGAAAAGCCACAAAATAGCATGAAGGTGGACTGGCAAGCCTGTGTGGGGGCTCTGATAGGAGAACACATTGGACATAGTACTCAGGCTGTAAATGTTTCAGGGCTTGAATTTCAGAGTCTAAATTGGGATTCAGGACTTCTGAGGGACATTTAAATCCAGCAGTGGAGTATCAAAGAGATCTTGACACAGCCCACAAAAGGAGTAGTAAATTAGGAAGTTTAGAAGAAGTGGGGGTCAGCAAAGTCATATTGACAGGCATGGCATTAAAAAAAAACAAACAAAACCCTGAAGCCCCTGGACTCACCAGTGAGTCAAGGGAAAAATCAATAGAGGATTTCTGTAAGGATCCCAGGGTTAGGATAGTGAGAGGAGTCCGGGGCTTGCAACTGTCAGGTCAGGAAGCAAAGGAGGATGCTGAAGGAGTTTAGCACAGCAGTGACCACAATGGAAATAGGAGAGGAAAGCATAGATGGGACCTGGGACACTTTTGCAGATAGAATGTATCATGCCTTTCTGTGCATGAGGGATGAGGCAAGATCAAGAGGAGGTGACATGACAGAAAATCTGTTGAGCTGTAGGACTGAAGAGCAGTTTTAGTAGGGAGCAGAGTTCAGTCATTTTCTTGTGAAATAGAATGCTTTTAAGACAGTCCACCCTATGAGTAGTTACAGAACTGAAGGGGTGGTGAATTTCAGATGTCCTGAGCATTGTAGGGCGGGAAGAAAATAACACTAGTGATTGAAACAATTTTGTTACTTAGTTGTAAAGATTTACACTCCCGAAGAGCCAGGAACCATTTGGTTTGCTCTGTGTTTCTGAATAAGGGGCCACCCTTACCCTAAACCATGACAGCTTTCCTGCTGCAGGTGTCAACTGCTTTTGTTCACCCATGTGTAGACCAGTCTTGCAGCCTGAGGTGAGGTCTCCAGCTCATGACAGGAAAGGTCCGTTCCCTCCCACGCTGCAGAAAGCTGCTGCTCAGCAGAGCAGTCTTCTAGTACTCCAGTCCCACCTCAAATGTTATGCTCAAGTCTTTTAGCAGAGTCTGGCACATGGAGCTCCAGGGTTGGAGAAGGAATGTGGTACTGCTTTGTAGACACATGAGATACCAGTTTTCTTTTTGCCAGAGGGCATGCCACAGAGAGTGTGCCGAAGGGAAGGAATGAAATGTGTCTGCCAGTTGGGATGCGCCAGCTTTGGCTGCTTGGTTTGCTTTTCAGATCCAAGGACGGACCCGTGGCCCCTGGTGCACTCTCCCCTTCCAGTCACACTTCTCTTTGCCTGCTATCTCTTTGTCGTGGCACTGGGGCCCTTCTACATGCGGCAGCGGAAACCACTGAAGCTGCGAGGCCTGCTGATTGTCTACAATCTTGCCATGATGACATTATCAAGCTACATGTTTTATGAGGTGAGGAGACAAGATTAGCTCCTAGGTAAGCACCCGGGAAGTGTTTGAAAGCCAGAGCCATGTCAACAGCTTTTAACGATGGACTCTAATGAAGGCAGTGGGAGCCAACTTGGACGTGTCTGTGTTGCCACAAGAGGAGCAGTATTGCCCTGCTGAAAGCATTCTTTCCAAAGCATACCTCGTTTCCTCCCATTTCTCAGTCTTGCTCTCATTCATAAAGTTATCCTTGAAAGGTTCCTGAATGAACAAGTTGAAAATTAACATCTCCCTGGTAGACACAGAGTATATGGAGGATGTGGAAGATCCTTATTTTGCCTTAGGCTTGGCTGGTGAGGGACTCATCTCTGAGAATGAGAACTGCTGTTCCAGATTTAACACAGTCCTCTCCCAGATTGCCAAGCATTGTGCAGCTTCCTGCTACTGAGAGTGTTGCTGACCATGTTTGCTGCTTGTTCTCAATACACCGCCTTTCCTAGAAGGCTTTTCCTAGTTTATGTAAGCCACTGAAAGCTCTTCAAGGGAACATGGCCAAATAGGGTTGGGGGGGGGAAGATACATTTGTCCTTTTAGTTTATAACACTATTGTTGCAATAAGTTAAAGCAAGCTGCAAATTTTTTGAGCAAGTGCTACTTCATCTGAACAGTATGGGATCTTTGCAGAGGAAAACAGTGTATTTTCAGAGAGATTCTGAAGCCTGGAATTCACTATTCCTACTGAAGCATTTTTGAGCACGCTGGTGATTACAGAAAGAGTTACAAATATGCCCAGACCAAGCTTTCTTTTTCAAATTTGAATAAGGATGTGACATACTTTGGTTTAGGTTTTTACTATTTGCTCACATAGATTTTTCTGTCAGTGAGTATTAGTTTGATACCCTATTACTATAGCATTAATATGCACATCTTTTTGGAACTGATAGTGTTGAACAGAAAAAGGATCTCTCTTTTTCTTTTGTTTCAGTTTCTGGTAACTTCAGTCTTGGACAACTACAGCTACCTGTGCCAGCCAGTGGATTACAGCAGAAGTGAACTGGGAATGAGGGTACAGTTCTATACAAAGCTTGCCTTAGGCTCTGCTCCTCCTATGTGTAATGAAATTGCTTTGCTTATAAATAGCAATTTGCAAGCCTAAAAAGGATGTTACTCCCATTTGTTTCTTGTAAATCTATTTCACTAAGTTATCTGCTTCAACAGTTGCACTTTGCTTTAGTTCTCTGTAAATTTATTATTTTAGCTGACATAACCATCTGAGTTCCCTTGTATCACTGGAAAGAGGGTGATCCTACAGTCTGAAGATAGATGCCTAGTATAGATACTGCAAGTAACCTCTGAAATATATGTGTTTCTTTCCAGTGACTACCTAAGGATTCTATGCGATTGCTGTCAATGAAAAAAACAATTGTTATATCTTCAACTTTGCATGACATACATCTTACTAAACATTTTTTTTTTTTAGCAAGGGGATTTGGCTAAAACTGTTTGTCTGGCCACCACAGGGAGGTTTGGATCCCACCAGTTCCTCGGTTTAAATTCAGAGCTGTCATGCTTTTCTCCCAGATATAACCAGGCTGTGAACAGATGCATGTAGGATATTATATCTTCAGTTTTTCAGATACTTGCCATCAAGCTAGAAACAGTTTCTGGGCAGCTCACCCTTGACTCATCAGATAGCGAGCAGCTTAGCAAACCAGTCACCTAACCAGCCACAGCAACTCTGAATGCCTTTCCTCTCCCTAGATCAACAACAAAAACCAAACCAAACAAGAAATAAGAAAGGAATAGCCATGAAAAATAAGCCCTACTTTTCCCTCCCTTTGCTATCAATCCCAGTTGGACAGTGTTCACAAAGTGCATAATCGAAAATCTCAGGCTGTGAGACTGAGCAGTGATTTTGCTTGGACGTCTAACAGCGTTTCTTTGTGCTGCCCAGCAGATGGCAAGAGTGTGTTGGTGGTTCTTCTTCTCTAAAGTCATCGAACTGCTTGACACGGTAAGGAGGTCTGGGGGTCTGCTGCATAGTGGCACTGGTGCCATAAATAAATCACTTCCTTATCAGAAAGGGGCAGGATGCCAAAAACTAATGTCCTTGTTTGATCCTATATTGCTTTGGTTGATGCTTTTCAGTAAATGCTGCTTTCATGTGTTCTGTTCTGTCTGTTGTGGGAATAAGGCTGATGCTGTTAAAGACATGGGCAAAGCCTCGGCATGCTTGTTTTTAACAGCATGTGGCCTGAAAGAGTCCAGCATCACCACTAGATATCATGCTGCTAGGCTTTCTCAAAAGCTCATTTCCAGACGAGAAGAATTGCTGCTGTCTAGTTAGCTTGTCTCTCTCCCGGTAGCTGTACACAATCACTCCCCAACACCCCTCCTGCAGGTGAGCATTCCCTCCTGACCACAGTGCTAGGAGAGAAGCTTTCACCTTGGCTGTTGCTGGGTTGTCGCCCATGATCTTAGCCTTAATCAGCTGGTAGCTATTGCCTGTCTGTCTGAATAATAGTGATTAGTTGGGCAGTAAAGAAACTGCAGATGTACAGTTATGCGTCCTGGTATTTTGCTGCCGCATGCTATCCCAAAGTTGTGGGATAAAGGCTTGTGTCCCATGTGAAATTGAAACATCACCTGGAGACAGTATTGTTTTATAGCATGTCTTCAGGTCTCCTGTATTATAAATGAACTAACTAAATGACTGAACTAACAGAGAAATTCCACCTCTCTGCTTGGTCATCAGGACTAAGATGTATTCTAGCCTAAGACTTCACAGTCCAGTCCTCTTTGGGGTATAAAATGACAGCACACTGTCTGAAAAGTGAATCAGCATGTAGAGCCCTCCTAGGCCTATTGCCAGTGGGCTGACCAATCCTCTCTCTGTTTTCATCAGCAACAAAAGCAGTGTTTTGCCAGTCTTAAGTCCCTGAAAAGCAGATTCACTTTTCGTTATGTGTGTGCACGTGCATGCTGAAATAGTGACCTGACATGTATTCATCTGCCAAAACCATTCTCTTTACTAATACTGGTTCCAGAGAATTTGGTCTTTCCCCACAATGCTTTTTCTGTTGATCATTGTCTGGTACCAGTAAACATCTAACCTATGTCCTGAACAGGACCAGCCCCAAGCAGCTGCAAATTGCATGGAAGATGAGTCAGAGCCTCAGATATGTCCTCTCTGGACCTTGAGACCTGAATCCAAAGATACAAATAGCTGGGGCTTTGTGGAAGAAATTTCTTCCTTCCAGTTCTTTCTCATTCCAGATAATATAAGATCTATCCCCTGTGTTCAATTTCACTAGTTTTTATCAACAGCAAAGGAAATGGCTTTGGGAGGTTCAGAAGCATGATTAACTAATTTTATTACATTTTAGTGTAAAATATTTTGTCTAAATGCATCAACTCAAAAATTTTCCTTTATCTGGCTTCTTTCAGGTTTTCTTTATTCTACGCAAGAAACAAGAACAGGTGACTTTTCTGCATGTGTACCATCATGGCACTATGCTGTTCAACTGGTGGTCAGGAGTCAAATATGTGCCTGGAGGACAAGGTATGCTTCCTTAGATACCGTGTGTTTCAGTTTTTCTGGTGCTGTGGAGAAAGCATAAACAGTGCAGATGGGCTGACTGGTAGGTAGCAAGCTTCCAAAGGTGTGAAAAACATGTGCATTTCAGTTGATACCATCTGCTCAGCTCTTTAGGCTGTTTAAACTGCTATGTTCACTGCCTCTTCCAGAACAAGAATGTACCAATAGAATATGTCCAACCAGAAACAATACATCCTATACAAGGTCCATGTGTATCTCCACCCAAACCAGTGGTCCTTTGCCCCCCATTCAGCTGGGCCTGGTGCAGCAACCCAGGCTTCAGGTCTCCATTTCCTGCTCTGTGTCCAGCTTAGTCCTCACTCCTTTTTTTAACCAGACTGCTTCTCCTTTTTGCTCTACTGCAAGAGAAGCATCTGAGTACTAAGGCACTGTCGGTAGGCCCTATACAAGATGCTGGGGTATTCTTTTTTTGGGAAGACATCTTCACTCGACACCAGCATGGTATGAATTGCCTAGGTCAGAGGATAAGAATTCTCTCCTCTGCCTTTGAAGCTCTTCTCTGTCTCTGAACACTAGATATGAGATGGATGTAAGCTGAGAGGAGAAGGGAGAATACAACATGCTTCCTAGGCAGAGTCTGAGTTGAAGGTTCACGCAGAGGGGTTATATGTTTTGAAAGCATCGTCATAGTGGCTGTAAGCTTATCACAAGCTTAGTCTTGAATGGTTTGTGTGTTCATCCTGACTTCTTTATTCCTCAGCCTTCTTTATTGGGATGCTAAACTCCTTTGTACACATCTTCATGTATGGCTATTATACCCTGGCCAGCCTGGGACCACAGATGCACCGTTACCTATGGTGGAAACGTTACCTAACCATCATGCAGCTGGTAACTAGTTCTATGTGTTTGTCTCTGAACTTCATGTGTTGGGTGTGATGGCCCTTGCTGTCTGTCTCTGTCCCCTCTGGGACAAGGCTGGCTCAAGTCTTTCTCTTTGCTGCCTGTGGAAATCACTGCTCTTAGGTGTCCTCATGTATCGCTATGAGAGGTGAGCTGATTGGTGACCTGCTCTCATAAAACTAGCAAGAAGCCTTTAGTGACCATATCAACTAAGACCTCACCTTTGAAATGGGAAGGAAGGAGAAAAATTAACAATTAGATTTCTCCCTTTTCTGTTGTATATGGCAGCCTTTTCTCCTTGGGAGCCCTGAAAATACAGATTGATTTTGAGAGATGTGAGGAAGTAACCTGGTGAAATTTTGTATTCTCAGTAGGGCAGGAGGTTGGGTAGCCTTTGTTCTGTTTCTTCCGAAAGAAAGAGTACAACTATCTGCAGGCAAACAGAGGCAACTGAAATAAAAAAATAAAAAAAAAAAATAGTTTCTCTAGAGAATTCCTTTGATTTTTCTTTCCTTCATACCTGAAGAGGTGACAAATTCTGAGAACCCTGTGGTTTTTCAAAGCTATAGCATAAAAGCATTATTTCAGGCAGGACAATAATTATAGTTAAGCGTGTGTGAGAGTTAATTCCATGCAATGAGCCATTACGCAAAGAAAAAGTACGCAGTTACCAGAGAAGAGGAAGAAGAGCTAGGATATCTGTAAAACAGTGGTGCGCTGAAGGCTGGTCCAGAATTCTTATTTGTCGTGAATGGCAAAAGCAGAACAAGAAAGCACTGCATGAAATGAAAAGGTATTTGTTGATGCAAAATATAGCACTGGAAATCAGTTTTTATTAATGTATTTTTGGTAGGTAGAACTTGTTGCTTCAGAGTATTGAGACAGGTGGCTTAGTAAAATGTGAAAAAGAAAAGAAAAAAAATTAATAGAAGCAGCATTTGTAGTTCCTCTCTGTAAGCTAAAATAGGAATCAAAATTGTTATAGGTATAATACTCTGATTACCACTGGGAAGAGGAGTTTCCCACCTTTAGTTTCTACATTCCACTGTTTGTTAACGTCCCATGGCACAAGGGCAGTGGTCTCTTCCTAGACAGATGAGGCTGGATTCCAAACCTGCTCCCTGCAGCAGTGGGCAAGCATCATTAGTGGACACATGACATAGTTCATGTTGGGAAAACACTGTTGGGCTTGAAAGACAAATTTTTTCAGGGTTGTCAGAAGAGACAAGCAGATTATAGTCTGGGTTGAAGACACTACTAGTATGTTGTGATACTCCGTATGTTGGCCCTAATGACCAGCTGAGGTATGTCTCATGTGGGTTCCCTAATCTGGCTGCTTCTTTCTTCCCCCTCTTCCAGTGTCAGTTTGTAGCCATTGCTGCTCATTCTTCTTACAACCTCTTCACAGAATGTCCGTTCCCTGATGGCTTCAACGCTGCAGTCTTCCTCTACATTCTCAGCCTCATTGCTCTCTTCTTACACTTCTACTATTGGACCTACCTTAGGGGAAAGCAGGAGAAGCTAACTTAAAGAAAACTAAAGAGGAGAGTGAGCACAGTCTGATGAACTGGCACATTCTCTCCTGCTTCTAACATAATCACATGAAGAAAATGTATTGAGAGAGTGTGTGCGGAGCTCATGTATACAGACTTAGTTACCTTCAAATATCTCATGTTAGGAAGAAAAAAGGAATGTTATAAACTTATGGATTAAAGTATTGAGGATCACATTTAATTAAGGTGATGCAAAGCCATGCCAAGTAGTCATCAGCATGGCAGTCTTTGTGGAATTAGAAGCAGATGATGTTCTCCTTTCCTTCCGTTAGCTCAGTTTGCAAGGTCTAGCATCAACCACGACTCTCCATGGCTCATTTCTTAGGCTGCAGAGGGTTTCTTTTCATTCATAAGAGTTTCTCAACTTACTGTTCTCTACCAGGCAGGGGCAGGTGCCTCCAGCCTTGGAAGCAGTGTCCAGGTAGCAGCAGCTAGGAACTGACTGAGACTGTAGGGTGCTCCCACTAGGACTGGGGTGATTTACAGCTATATGACCCACGTGGTTTAGCTTTATATTAGCAGAGGCATGAAGGAAATTGGACATTGTTGTCCAGCTGGACAGGGGCCTCTGTTCCTTTGCTGTTCTGAAGCTAAAGAAGGTGTTATTAGCACTTTCCTCCTAAGTAAGAAACTAATGCAGTAAGAGCCAACATGTACCATTTTCCAGAATGCTTATTTGCTCTTGGTTACTCTCATAAGCATAGACAACATTTAATGCATGAACACTACTTAGAATTGCTTCTTATAGATGCCATATTTTTTTAATAGAAAGAAGAAATTGAGATTCTCTATTCATGACTTTTCCCTCCAATTTGTTGTTATTATTAATATTATTATTTTTAAATATTTCTTCTCAACAAATATAAAAAGTTTTACACCACTATAAGCAACCACCTCCACTACCTAAGTGTACATGTATTAATACAAAATGTATAAAGTAAATTCTTTAGCCAGTGCAAAGCTTTATCACTCACTGACTTTAGCACATCACTTACTGTCTCCTTTTTTGCTCCTAAATCAGAATTTGGCACTTCCATTCATGTGCAGACAGTAAAATACTGTTAAAATTTTGATCTGGTTGTGCTTTGAAAATCCTAAATTCAGATTTTAAACTACAAAGCAGCACTTATCTATTGCATTCTGCTTTGTTGATTAAAGCAAGTATTATGGAGTAGTACTTTTTTCATAGTTGAAACACAAAGCACTTGGAGGAGAGGATTAGAATTAGTAACGTGCATTGCCAAGCCTAATTCACCGCAAATGTAAAGAAGTCTAACACCTCTGGGAGCCTGAACCTAGAAAATGAATGTACACCAAAAAAATGTGTGCTCTACACCAATCTGGTATTTAGTGGCTATGAAAAATAAATGCAACTTGTTCGTCATCAGTGTGTGTTTGTATGTGAAAACTTTCCTCTAGCTACTACCTGCACATCTAAAAGATAAACCAGTATTCTTCTGTTCCTTGCCCTCCTCCCCTTCACACACATACACAAAGGATTTGTTTACATTACCACAATAATACATCATAAATGTCAATCCATTGATTTGAGTAGTCTGCCTTCTGATTTTTACTGGTGGGTATGAAAATCAAAGCAGGGCTTATTTTACATCTAAGTGCTAGCTGGTTTTCTTTAAAGTAAATATTTCTTCCTGCTTCTTCATAATTTTTACTGCTTTTGCATACTAGG
Source organism: Megaceryle maxima (assembly GCA_024605025.1). Lineage (NCBI taxonomy): Eukaryota > Metazoa > Chordata > Aves > Coraciiformes > Cerylidae > Megaceryle > Megaceryle maxima. Next base: position 25,941 of record JANHGN010006617.1, on the reverse strand, counting down.
ATGCTACTTTTGTTAAAGCTTTAAATAATAAATCTCTGGATGGGTCCTCTATTCTTCCCTTTGTTTGGTAAGGCAGGAAAAAAAAAATCTGCTGTGTATTTAACACTGTATTCAAGTTGAGGGGTTCCCCAGAGGCCTCTCCAGCATTGAAGACTCTGTGCCAGTAAAGCTGTTTCATTACTCCTCTCCATTTCATGATTGACTTATGGCCCTATCCTGCTTAAACAATTAGTACATTTGCCCCCCTAGTTTGATGGCAGAACATACTTCCCTGCAGCTGGCTAAATCATCTGTGCTTACAAAAAAATCTAATTAATTTAGCCCTTTTTCCTATATGTGAGGGGATCATGAGTAGGTCTCAACCTCCATTTCCCCTCACATAAGCTTTTTCAGATTGTAGTTACTGGTTTCAAGGGCTTCACTAATAATTCTATACCAGAATGAGCATCACTTATTTTCATTTTCCTTGATTCATTCATAATTCATGACTGCTTAAAAAATAGAAATGAGCAGGAACTTTGGATGAGATTACTCAGTGTTTTTGCAAATCCACTCCTTATTAAAATATATAAATTTGTAAACATGTCATTTAGCTTTTTTTTAAGCAGCCTATGCAGCTTAATTTCTGTCTGTGTGTGACAGAGCTTACTGCAATAGATTCTGGATTGAAACCGACTGACAGGGTAGCTGGTAGCAAAACAGAAAAGTATGAATTTGACACCTGACAACTTGAAGTGACTGATCACCTAAATCACATGCCACTGTATCTATTTGTCCTAGACATGCAGCCTTTGATTATCTATTCCTGTTCCTCTTCCTCACAACCTGAGTGGTCTGATATTGTGCTTTGCATTGGTAAGAGTTTTTTGTCAGTGTGACTTCATTTTTATCCTATGTCCATTGAAGTGTTTTCAGTTGGGTCATAAGGAGGGATTCAGTTTGCCCAGAAACACCATGCTTTACTTGCAAAGTAGATACTAGTGTGGAGTACAGTCATTACAAAAGCACTGATGCCATCAAAATTCACTTGTGAGAGTATTTGCACTAGCAGTGACAACAAAGAGCATGTGTCTTCTGAGGAGCAGCTGAGGGAGCTGGGGTTGTTTAGCCTGGAGAAAAGGAGGCTCAAGGGAGACCTTATTGCTATCTACAGCTACCTGAAAGGAGGTTGTAACAAGGTGGGGATCAGGTTCTTCAACCAAGTAACAAAGGATAGAACAAGAGGAAGTGGCCTTAAGTTGCACCAAGGGAAGATTAGCTTGGATATGGGGAAGATTTTATTTAATTAACTTTTATGAGGCACTGGAACGGCTTGTCCAGAGAAGTGGTGGAGTCCCCATCCCTGGAGGTATTTAAGAGTTGTGTAGACATAGTGCTGATGGATATGGTTTAGTCAAGATCTTAGTGTTATGCTAATGATTGGACTAGATGATCTTAAAGTTCTTTTCCAATCTAGGAGATACTGTGATTCTGTAAAATTGCAGAGGTGTAGCTGAATGGCTCTGTAGGTCTTGATTCTTTTGTCCTTCAGATTGCACTCACTTGGCTTCATCCTTCCCATTTAAACAGGGTTATTACAGTTGGTACTGTCCACTTGGGCATCCTGTTGTGACACCTAGCATTAAAGATATGTGCCCCTGGAATTTAAAACAAAACAAAAGGCACAGAATGAGCTTTCCTGTTTAATACCAAGTCTCTAGAGTTAAAGTTTACATCACAGTAATGCTCTGTAAATTAAAAGGGCTGGAAATTATAAATTGCAAGTTTGGATGATTCGTGTTCTCTGGCAGAGTCCAAAGCTTTGAGGGTGAACTGAAAATAACCTGTCACAGCTGGATTTGTAAAATCCTCTGGGCCAAACACTGATTCCACCACTATCAATGGCAAAGCCTGTAGATTTCACCAGGAACAAGATGGCACAGCTGCCTGAAAAGCCATGTACTCAGCTACACAGCCTGGTTTGCATGTGAGCAGCCTTGGGGGTTATTCAGGCTTAGTGGACAACTTTTAAGGGCACAGTTGTGTGCAAGTCTCCCCCTTATGAAATAGGGGTCATTATGTGTTTTTAAAGCAGTTTACATTCACAAGATATAAAGCATAATGCAAGTAGTCTGTTTAAATGAATAAGCTTGATACTGGTGATGCTCAGCATCTTTCCTGCTGTTCAAATTAATGTAAATTATGGAACATTCTGATCAAATTACTTTTGAATTAACCAGACCATTTACTCAATGCTTACTTTCCCTCTGAAGATAAATGAGAGGGATTCTTATTTTAATCAAAACAAAATACAGAAAAGAAAATCAATTGCCATTTAATGGGGTTTTTTTGTTGGTTTTTTTTTTTTTTTTTCACATCACTGTGTGATGGAAGGTTTCCAGAGGAACTTGAGCTTAAAATTGCAAATTAATATAAAATGCAAGAACATGGTTAGGTTTTAACGATTGGATTTTATTTTGTACTACCAGAAAATGTGACAGCATGTGATTTTTTTTTTAAGCAAAATAATTACTCTAAGCAATTAATTAAGCAAAAGCAGAATACAGAAGATTGTTGTATAGAATAAATAAATAAAAATCTGTTGATACAGATGTAAAACACCTCCAAGCCAAACATTAAAAAAGATCAGCTGACCCTATATATAGAACAGTGAGAATCTGCTGAATTCATTAATGAATAACTTCATGGATTAGGGCTTGATAGATGGAGTGCTCACATCCAGATGTTTGCTGTGATTTGTCAATGGCCTTGTACTTAATCCTTCTGAACAGGAAATATGAGTCTTTTCTCTGGGGTCTCCCTTGGGGACTGTGGCAGTTTTCTGTCTGTCTGTCTTATGGCCTGAAACATTTCAACACAGGATCAGGCTGCTGAGGAATTAACCAAGTGAAGGAGGCATGGATTTGCCTTTAACCCCTTCATGGTTCTTTTGGCTTCATAGGATTCCCTCACCATCTGCCATGATGGGAGTGTTATTTAGTCAAAACATGGGGAAGAAAAAAAGGAGTCACCCATGTCACCTCATGAGGCACATTTGTGAGGTCACAGTGCCCACAAAATGTGTTTGAAACAGACATGTCTAGCCTCATCACCATGGAAGAGGAGGGCTGTGGGCAGATTAAGCCTCTGGAGGCTGGTGTATATCTCTGCAAATCTCACCACTGTATTCTTTGTATTTATGTGATGCTGCAGCTCCACAGCCACTGTCAGTGGTACAGATGGCCTAAGAGGGTGTACTTGTGAAAAGACTGGATGTCCCCAAGATGTCCTTAATCAGGTGTACCAGAAGGTGTGTAGTGTGTGTATGGATAGGTGAATTCAGCCTCTGCAGATTCCCCCCATTGCTCATTTCTCAATATGTGAGCCCCCAGCAGGGCATGGGTCACCCATTCCTCTGTGCAGGAGTGTCCAACCAAACTACAGCTTCCAGCAACCACATCACTGCCACTCCCTGCTATGTCATGGCATGCATTGTGTACTGCTCATCAGCCTGTGATGGCTGGGATCAGCCAGTTGCACCTGTCCCAGTACATGAGAGCAGAGGGAGGCCAGTGCAAAGCTGAAAATGCAGCAGAAAATGGGGGGCAGTTGCAGAAGTCTTACATGTGGTGCATGTGACTAAACAGTTCTGAGCATAGGCATGTATTATTAATGTCCCTGCCAGGTTGGCTGAACAGGGCTTAAGGACATGATCCTCCTTTTTTCCCCATGGAAGTCTTGGTAAAGTAGTGTTGGGGATGCAGCCTGCCTTTAGGTGAAAGTCAGTCAGTCTCTAGCTTGGACAGTATTTCTTCTTCTTCAGATTTGTATGAGCCTCTCAAAGGCGCTAGTTGGTAAAGCAGCAAAGCTTAAAAAATTGTGTTTAGGCAGCCCCTTGATGCTGCCCTACCCGGGGAGTCCCATTTACTAGCCATTTGTCCAGCCTCAGGAGAAAACTTGCAAATGAGGCTGCAGGATAAGCCACTACTGGTGCTGTGTGGACCAAATGGGGGGAAAAAAAAGCAGCATCCCAGTCAGAGGGTATGACAACAGGTATTATAACTGCATTAGAAGAACACAGGGGCAGTGGGAGTTGGGGACAATGGTAAGTTTTGATGTGGTGGAGTATGGGACTGCCACACCTGTGCATGCGTTCAGGGTAGAAGATACTTTTTGCTAAGTCACAAGTATGGGGACAAATAAATTCTTCATTAGGGTGTGCCTGGTTAAAACATTAGTAGCATGTATCAGCACTTGATATGTCCCACTATTCTACACGTCATCCTTTCTCTCCAATATCTTGCATTTCCCCTGGTAGGACTGCTCTTCAAGAAAGTGTTCAGAGTCTTTTCATCACAGAAAATTAGAGATACTAAATAAGAATAGCCCTTTGAAATTCCCTGCTTGAAACAGAGGTTTCTTCTCCTTTAACATAATCCTTCCACTTTCTCTTCACCTCTTTCTCCCCTCTTCCTTTGTACCTACATATACACTAGATTCTTAGAATTGTTTTAGCTGCAAAAAAAGTATTTATATTCTACTCAAATGCTGTAGAGAATAGTTGTATTTTCCTGCTATATCAATTTATAGCTTTTTATACTTCATAGGGTTTTCAGGGAGGCTTTCAGCAAGATGAATGCAGGCAAGTCTGTCTTTTTCTCCACACTATAGCATAATCCCATCTGCCTGCACTTTCAGGATGTGAGCACTGCAACATAACGTATAGAAGGATAGAAACTTGGGTTTTAATCAAGGGAGAATTTAAATGCAGCATAATCTCTCCCAGGCATCAGGGAATTGCTGTTGCCTGTTGTTGATGAAGGAATGGCAGAATGGATACAAGTGTTGGAAAGGCAGCAAGTTTAATAACCCTCCATGTATTTTATTTTGCTCTGCATGGTGCCCACCACCAGCCCCCCTAGGCTGTGTGTCCAGAAGGCTGCCTGCCACAGTTCTGAGGATGCTTACTGAGTGAGGGAATTTTGGAAGGGAAGTCTGGGCAAAGGGTTGAGAATGGATCTTGTGGGTTTTTTTCAGGAGGGTGCTTGAAAGAGAGGGGGAGATCTGTGATGATTTACACATATACGTGGCTCTAGGGGACAGGGGTTTGTTCTCAGAGCCTATGTGGACTTGTCTAATGCAACGAGAGGTCACAGGATGACTTCAATCAAAGGCAAAATGTAACCCTTGTGGGAAGAGGCCCAGGTGGTAGCCAGTCATCTGTGTTAGGTTGTGTTACTGGTTATGTTTGTATGCAGATGAAAGCGCAGTTGAGTGGCTGTGAATGTCTAGGACTGGCCCTGTGAAAGGGACATCCTTGTTGAGCAGACTCCAGAGGTGTCTGTTGTGACAGCCAGGTGCTACAGTTATTGGTGTGCAAGTTATTAATTTTTACTGGCCTTGCCTCTGGGAAGCAATAAACTTGTTTGCGGACATTTCCTCTTCACATAAATGATTAATCCTGAGGCAAGGTTTGGAGGGAGAATATCTTGCATTAGAGGAGCTGACAGAGCTGGAAAAGCGGAATAATTTTTCAGCATGAAGTCCTTTCTCTGGTTATAATCCCTGACGTGCATTGGTAGCAGATCAGCCACTCTTGGGTTGGGTGCCCAGGTGTGGTGGGTTGATGCAATAGACCAGGTATGTCTGTATTTACTGCAGGGGGTATTATACTACATTTTGCAGGTTTGATACATTATTTTGTTAAGTAACTATAAGCCAAAGGGCTGTTCTTTTCAGAGGGCTGCTCTAGAAAAGTTACCTGTAATTTTGCTTCTGGGAATTGTGTGAGTAAAGTGGTCCTTTACTTTCACCATCACAGGAGCAAAACAGGTCAGCGATTCTGTGCTCATTTCTCAGAGGTAAATTACAGAACATGGCCCTGTCATGGACAAATCATCACTTGCAGTAGCCATTTAATATAATTACGGGTTTATATTTTGGCATGGTTTTTAATATCTTTGGGCATATTTTATACACAGAGGTAATGTTTTAAATTAAGTGAAAATCCACTAATCCTAGTGAATCTAGGTAAAATGTTTGATGGAGCTATGAGTACTACCACCAGGATTCACTAAAAACGTCACTGCAGTGATGCCAGCTAGAGGGCAAAATGTTTTGGTTTGGGGGTTTTGTTGTTGTTGTTTTTGTTTTTTTTTTTTTTACTTAATTTAATATTTTCTATGCTTTGTTTGTTAGAAATCCAGAAACTGTTCTGGAGTGGTGTATATATATGTATATATATTTAATCTTACACTATTTGCATAAATATTTAGTATGTTCCCCTTTAGACCTTGAGCAAGATAGACAAGTTCATGGTTTGAATATAGAAAGTAAGATTTTTAGCAATGAGTGTATTACTGAACTGTAATTGAAGGCATTGTCTAGAGCTGCTTCCCTTCCTTTTCTCTAATAAAATGCACATCTGCTGAATTGTATCAGCCTTGGATATGGGTTTAAGAATGCATCACAGGGAAAGTACAGTCCTGTTTTGCAAATGCTAACCTGAAGGTAGCCTCGTAGAAATGTCTGCTGCCTTTGGAAGCACCTTTTGGAGCAACACCACTTCTATGATAAACGGGAGGGAGGAGGGAAGAGACCAAAGCAAAGAGAAAATCCCCAAAATGAATCCCTTCGTTCGCTCTCATTACGGGGGGGGCACACGCCAAGGGGCGCCAGGAATCCCCGGAACTTTCAATTACGATTTTCATTTTAGGTGAGTGAGGGTTTAAAGCCCTAGCCCCCCCTGCGTGCAATCCCTTTAGCGAGTAATCCACGCGTGGGGGCCGCACTGTAATCCCCTGCTGCTGCCGCGGCGGGCAGCAGGCGGGCGCGGGCTGGGCAGCGAGCAGTGTGTCCCTACGCCGGCACAGGTGCCCCCGCGGCCCCGCCACCCCTCTGCGTCCCGTTTCCCCTTTCTCCGGAGCGGTCCCCGAGCGGACCACCCCGCGAAGCTCCCCCCGGCGGTGCGGCCACATCTAAGGGCACCCGCAGTGATCGTGCCGCCGGGAGCCGTCGTGCTTCCCACGGGTGAGATCTTCTGAGCGGAGCTCATTCCTGCCCCGGTGGGGAGCCCCCTCGCCGGGCGGGGCGGTGGAGTTACGGTATCCTGGTGCCCGGGGGAGGCAGCCGCTGCCTGCACAGGGGCGCGGAGGAGAAGGGATCCTCTTTGACGTCAAACGAGCACTAATATAACGATCGCTCGTTCATATCCAGGTTCCCGGGCTGCTCCCCCGGGCCGCGCTCGGCTGCGCGCTGCCGCGCAGTGAGGCGGGCAGGGCAGGGCAGGGTAGGGCAGGGCGGGGCGGGGCGACCGCCTGCCTGCCCGGAGGTGGCCGGCGGCGGCGAGAAGGTGAGCGCAGCATGCCCGCCGCCTCAGACGAGCCTGCCTCCTGCCGCCGCTGCCCATGGAGATCGCGCTGGTGACTCTGGAGAACGGCGGCGCCACGGCCATCGCGGGCGGCGAGGATGCCGCGGCCGGCGGCGGCAGCACCCGGGCCCGGCGGCGGGGCGACTTGCTCCATATCGCCGGCTCCGCCGCCGCCGCGCCGCGGCTGAGCGACGGCAAGGAGAGCGCCCCGCCGCCGGTGGACGAGGAGCGGGAGCAGCCCCCGCGGGGAGGCGGCGGGAGGGGCCGCAGCGGCAGCGCGGGCAGCCCCAACGGACAGGCGGCGGGGCGCGGAGCTTCCCCGGCTCCCCAGCCGCCGCCCCAACCACCGCCGCGAGCCCCCCGCCTCGGTGCGGAGGCGGAGATGGGTCCTCCGGACGAAGGGGGGCACCGCCGGGGCATGGCCATGGCGGCCGCGTGCGAGGAAGAGGAGGAGGCGGCTGCGGCGGCGAACCGGGGCGCCATGCACCACCAACGGGTGCTGATCAACATCTCCGGGCTGCGCTTCGAGACCCAGCTGGGCACCCTCAACCAGTTCCCCGACACGCTGTTGGGGGACCCGGATAAGCGCATGCCCTACTTCGACCCGCTCCGCAACGAGTACTTCTTTGACCGGAACCGTCCCAGCTTTGATGGGATCCTCTACTTCTACCAGTCTGGGGGCAAGCTCCGCCGGCCTGTCAATGTCTCCATTGATGTCTTTGCTGATGAGATCCGCTTCTACCAGCTGGGTGAGGAGGCCATGGAGCGCTTCCGGGAGGATGAGGGCTTCATCAAAGAGGAGGAGAAGCCCCTACCCCGCAATGAGTTCCAGCGCCAGGTCTGGCTGATCTTTGAGTATCCCGAGAGCTCCAGCTCAGCCCGGGCCATTGCCATCGTCTCTGTGCTGGTCATCCTCATCTCCATCATCACCTTCTGCCTGGAGACCCTGCCAGAATTCAGGGATGAGAGTGAGAATCCTATGGCCCTGCCCCCACAAAATGGAGGTTTGAACAGTACAATCAGGGACTCTGCACCTATGCAGCCACCCAGTAGCCTCACTGACCCCTTTTTCATCATCGAGACCACCTGTGTGATCTGGTTCACCTTTGAGCTCCTTGTGCGCTTCTTTGCCTGCCCCAGTAAGCCTGAGTTTTCCCGCAACATCATGAATATCATTGACATTGTGGCCATCATCCCCTACTTCATCACCCTGGGCACTGAACTGGCCCATGAGCAGCAGCAGCCCGGGGCTGGCAGTAGCAATGGGGGTGGGGGCCAGCAGCAAGCCATGTCCTTGGCCATCCTCAGAGTCATTCGTCTGGTCAGGGTCTTCAGGATCTTCAAGCTCTCCAGGCATTCCAAGGGTCTGCAGATCTTGGGACAGACTTTGAAAGCCAGCATGAGGGAGCTGGGCCTCCTTATCTTCTTCCTCTTTATTGGGGTGATCCTCTTCTCCAGTGCTGTCTACTTTGCTGAGGCTGATGACCCTGAATCTCATTTCTCCAGCATCCCCGATGCTTTCTGGTGGGCAGTAGTAACCATGACCACTGTGGGCTATGGAGATATGCGACCTGTCACTGTAGGGGGCAAGATTGTGGGCTCCTTGTGTGCCATCGCAGGTGTGCTCACCATCGCCCTGCCTGTCCCTGTCATTGTATCCAACTTCAATTACTTCTACCATCGAGAGACTGATCATGAAGAGCAAGCTATCCTCAAAGATGAGCACAGTAGTGCTCAGGGTAGTGCAGCGGGGGGAGATGCAAAGAGAAGATCCAGTAGAAACTCTATAAACAAATCTGTTGTGCACTTGGAAAACAGTGAGGGGTTCAACACTGACACCAGCTCCTTAGAGAAAACCAATATCAAAGCAAGAAGTAACATAGATCTCAGAAAATCCCTCTATGCTTTCTGTCTGGACACCAATAGGGAAACAGACCTGTAAGAAGAGGAGAGAGTTAGAGTGCAGAGATGCAGAAGGATTTGCTGGTATTGTAAACTTAACACTATAATTGTTCTTTTGGTAACAATTAGTTTTTTAAGTCGGGCTATATTTTATAAATTGATCACTGGCCTGAGTAGTCCTCCAGGAATACATGTTTTGATGTTCTTTTTCCATGACACAAAGGGTCACCTATTTTTAAAATAGACTAAGAATAAGCTACACTCCATGATGCGGGAACTGGTAAATCGTGATGGTGCAAAATCTAATTTGTAGAAACTTATTTTAGCAAACTGTTGTTGTTTTTAAACAGGTCATTTGTAACCAATTCAGTTGCTCCAACTTTAGTATTAGAGAGTTGGGGGGTGTGTGTGTGGAGAATGAATGGATTGGGGGAGAGGAAGGTTGAGAGTTTTTTGTACTGTAGTTTCAAACTGAAATTATTCCAATATATTTTCTATCAGTATAACAGTATTTATGTTTGAAAGGGGATTTCTTATTCCTGTGAAATACAGCATTGTTAAAGCACTAGGAACATTAGCAGCTCAGCACTTTCAGGCTTTTCCACTTGTGATCAGTACTGATCTGGTTATCTAGTATGTGAAGTGAATTTGGTGCTTTTAACCCTATAGCAGAAAACTATTGTCATTGATATGTTAGTTTCTTGTGAGCCTTAAATTATTAAATAATGTAGATATACTTTATAAATAATTTTATTACCAACCTTACTGTTTCAGAATTTCTAAATAATTCAGTCCTGTGCTTACTGCCCCCAATGTATGTGTGTATGTGCAGCTTTTTTTTTTCATAGTTTTGCAGTTTTATACCTTTGTTATATCTCTGAGACCGAAAGAAAAAATACTGTATGCTGTTACTGCTTACGATCCAAGTGCACAACAGATCAAAAACATGAGGGAATGGATAGATATAACAAGAAAGTAGAATATGAGTGCAATATCTGCAAGAAAAACTATTTTCATTATATGCTCCAGATTACATTGGCATGTTTATCAGTCACCTTTATGTATCCATACCGTTTGTGTACATAGGTCACTGTTTTTAATTACCATACACTGGAAATAGACGGCACTTAAGGAGTCTAATGTGGCATGCCGTGCTACTTCAATAACCATTGCGTGGCTTACATCTTGAACTCAGACGGAAAACATCACCTTTCATCAAAACACATCCCTGCGTCTTTTATTTCCAAACAAAACCTCTTCAGTGCTGTGGATTTTACAAGTCAGCTGTTGGTGAAAGACAAATGACAGATTATCGTGATAACAGCACTGTGAAGTTTACTAGTGAAACTGACACAAAGTTGCTTCTTTAACTCAGAGCTGTGTTACAGTTTTTCTTTCAAAGGACATCTCTGTTTTCTCCTCAAACTTCTGGGGTTTTTTTTGACTGAAGGATGTTTCATGCCTTTACCACAACCACTGGCACAGCACGACTAGCAGAAAGAAGTCACGATTGCCAATGCTCAAGGTTTGTTTCTAAAAAATTTTCTTATACGACTGAGTAAGTACTGCATCAGAATTGTAATTTATACAAGTACCTCAGATACATGGACTGTGATAAATGTGTAATAGTTTTGCAGAACAGCATTTTGACGTTCTCTCATCCAGATGCAAATTCTGCTTACCCGTCCCTTACCATGCTGTTTAAGGATAACAACCAAATGCATGATGTATTTCCTTCCTACTCAATAAAAGAAGCATGGTAAGTGCCAAGCAAGCACTATTTTTTTTCAGGTTTGGTATGAAGAGCTGTCACACAGAGCTCAGCCCTAAACCCACAGGTGGAGGGGGAAGGATGCTGAATGTGGTAATAGAGAACGGGATCTTTCACTTTAATTTTAGGTTTTAGTTTCTTAGTTGGTTTGCTTGTTTATTTAGGTGGGAAATGATGCTGTAATATGCTGAGAAACTGTCTGCAACAAGCCTGACAAAGTGCCCAGTCAGCTGCACTCCAGACTCAGGCAGATATCCTATTAGCTTTACTGGGAGTCTTTGCATGCAGGTGGAGTGCAGAATAAGCCCTTCGGTGAGGCTGAATCTAAAATGAACAAAGAAGTGGTATAATTGCCTGTTGCATATGCTGAGATCTAGATCATTGATGGACTTCCAGTGAAGCTTTTTGCTCAGGCAGTGTTTTTATTTGCTTTAGTGGTTAAATCCATTTGACTCACCTGAATAAGTACCAAACAATTCAGTGAGTCTTTCAGGATCAAATTTTGATTGTGTTTTCCCCTAATTATTACCTTCACCTTCCTGACCACTTTTGTCTTCTATAGATTTTTTTCTCCCACCAGCATATTGTGCTGAATTAGACTGTCAGCCCCTCAGAGCAGGGGGAATATGTATATGCAGTCCCTTGTTTAACAGTGGAACCCTGCTTATGGTAGGGCTTCTGGCTATTAATGGTTTGCATGACCTAACAGTAATTATTGCAAATACTGGAGTAACACTGGTGTAAAACTGATGTAGGTGAAAGCAGATCAGAGATATGGGGAGTGGATTGAGCTGATCTTAAAAGCCCATTGCTGATGGGAAGGGAAGGCCATGTTTTCTTCCTTCCTTTTCAGTTATCTTCCTCCCACTGTGTGTCCTTTTGTTGCTTACCCTGAACTGGTTCTGTCCTTGTGCAAGTACATATGCAAGTGCTGCCTTCTCTCCCAGGAGCTGCTTGAGCTCACTAACCTGGCAGAAAATACAATGCAGCAACAACAAGAATAACAAAGTAGATCTCTTCTGTCAAATTAGTGACTTGGAAAGCAAGGAAGTGCCAGAGCCAGGGCAAGAAAGGTATGGGGAAGGTTCAGTGGTGTGAGGAACAGGGAGGAGTGAAATTCTTACTATTCCATGGCAGTGAACTGTTAGATTACCCTGTCTGCTTGCTGAACCCTACTTTGTTTGCAGAGATACCACAGGACGTGGTCTTGGAAGGTGCCTTTAACTTCCCACTGGAATCCAGTCTGCAAAATTCAGCTTGAGATTCCAGCATATGCACTGTGCTATAACTGAGAGTAGAATTTGTCCTAGTCAAAATCAAGCTCTGTGAGAGTAAAATACCCTGATTGCTGCACAGGGTTCTAGACAAGCTTGTCAAACTGTTCCTTGACCTTCAGTTTGAACATGATGTGTTTTTCCGTAATAAAAGAACAGAACTTTCCAATAAAAAGCAAAGTAATTATTCCAAAACATAGTTGAAAATATTTGTTTGGCTTGGTTTTCTAAACAGCTGTCAAGCACAGTTCAGGCAAACTCAGCTTTGACACCTTCTTTACAAGGATGCATAATTTCTGTTGGCTTAAAAGACAGTAAAGGATTCACCTTCTAATGAGAGGGTGCTGCCAGACGCTGAGTAATATGACCAGAAACACAGATCACAGTTCAGCAAAGCACTTACTTAGCATGGGCTCAGCTTTAAGCATGTGCTTAAGGTAAAGCATTCTTCAGCAGATATTTTAGATGTCCTGATCTTTGAGACTGTTAAAGATGAATGAAGTACATACTCTGCTGAAACCTTAGAGCCATCAGTTTGCATTGGACTTTTTGCAAATATTGTGATATGTGTACAGTTTGTGAGCCTGAAAACAAGTGGTGCTGTAGGACACTGCTATTGGGACACCAGAATCTTACTACAGAAAGAGTGCCTGTTCCTGCAGCCACAGCTTAACAGAGCAGTCATTTTGATATGATCAGTTAAAAACTGAGTACCAGGATTGTCTGCATGAAGAATCACAACTTTGTCCTGGATAAGAGTGTAATTGTACCTTCCAGCAGTTATAACTTGCTTTTGCTGTGATTGATTTTGATATCCAGAAGCTTTACTGAGTTCAGTAGGGAGCACGTATTGGTGGCTGGGATACAAACAGTGCAGATGCCTCGGAACATGCTGAATCAAATTTCTGCCACAAAAGAACATGAGAGAAAGAGAGAACCAACCCCCTCTGAGAAAGCTCCTGTAAATGTGAAACAGGAAGAGTTTAGGCTATGTATACCCATTCTAGGCTCATTACAAGAAGGAAATCTGTCCAAAATATTATTGATCTTACATTATCTGAACAGGAATGAAAAGCAAGCTGAATAAAACCTCTTTGCAATATCAGAAGCCACAAGATATTGGATCTCAATGAATAGCAAATCATTTTAAATATAAAAAAACCCAAACAAACCAATACTTTTTTGTTAACTCTTTTGCCAAGGAGCTGCATCATGGAAGATTTCTTACCCCATATATGTCTATATGCCATAATTATTAATGGCTTGTCATTTTGTGCAGGACAATATGTACTGAAATGTATATTCCATTTTGGAGATGCTAAAGTGAATATTCTTTTGGGTAACCAGTAATGCAAGTTTAGTTTGCTTAGCCTGGCCCCAAGGGGAGTCTACATTCCCATTTTACCTTTCCATCATTCTGAAAAATGATGAGAGTAACTAGCAGTTACATAACACCATTCATTTCCTTTATGAACAACAGTGCTTTATGAACAATAGTACAATGATCTTTTATATACAAACATGGTAAAGAAAAGGTCATGGAAGGGAAGACTGAGCCTTTCAAAGGGGAAGAGGTCTACGAGAGGTACAAAAATGAGTGGCCTTGGCTGGACTGGGACACTTAAAATGTGAGGTCTTGGGGAGGCAGGGAAGCAAGGAGAGAGATTTACCCTGTGGTCTCCTTTCTGGTCTCTTGCACAGCTCTTGGCTCTGCAGGCAAGGGCTGTATGCCAGCATCTGTGCACTGTGACCCATCTGGTGGGGTCATCGAATATGGAGAGTTAATGATCCTTTGAGCAGCATGAACAAACCCATCTTTTGTGTGCAGTTTTAAAAGAAAATGGTTTCTGTAAGGAGAAAACAGCGCTTCTGATAGTTATTCCCTGTCTTCTCATGGTGCAAACACTGCTGTTGTGGTGGTGATAGTGATGAGGGCTCTTGATTCACAGCACACTGAGCACTGCTCTGAAGTAGTTTCCCTTCTCCACGCACTGCCATTTACCTCTCTTTAGGTGACCACACAAATGTCAGTGCACTTTCAGTCTCACAGAAGATAAATACGTACACAAAAAGCCTTACTCTTCTGAAACATCTTGATGAATAATAATAACGAGGTTGATCCTGTTCAGTACAGCCAGGATATTGTGAGATAAAGCTTTAACAGCATCTACCTGCCTTTGGTGCAGCTTTAGCCTGTCGTTGTGTGACCCCCAGTTTCAATAACCTCTCTCTGTAGCTAACAACTACAAATGTTTCAAGATTAAATATAAAAGGTCTATATAATAATATAGCCTATAAACAATCAAAATCATTGTTCCAAAATCATTCTGCTAAGGCTTATGTTATATTTAGCAACACAAAAAAATATTTAGAACATGCCGTTTACTGATTTTGTAGCTTTTATAAGGTTTGGGGGGTTTTTTTCCACTTTCTTACTTTATGCATTAATTGCTTCCCAGTTCTCCTTGTCAGCCTGTAAAATTTCTGTTGCTCTTGTCTTAATTTGGGACCTAAGGGTGCTGATACTATTCAGTGAACCTGGATCATGCTGTCTGACGTCAGTATGTCAACTCATAGTAGGAATAAACACAGAAATTCTCCAATAACTACATGTGTATGTATTGGCCAGAACATCCTTCGTATTTGTGAAAAAATGGGTATTGTGTCATTAAAATTATACGAAGTAAGAATCTTTATGTTAATTGGAATAGAAAAAAGTGAAGTTCTTAAAAACAGGACTAAAGAATTAATTGGAATTCGAAGCTGAAAAAGTAAACATCAACTTGTTTAAAGAAAAAGAACAGCATTTATGCACAATTAGTACATATATATATTGCAGTGCTTTCTTGCTTCTGTAATATAGTAATGTAGTGTCCTTATCTGGTGTTTTTGAGTCCCAGGTATCTATTTTTACCAGGACTGAAAAAGATAAAACCAGAGATAGACTCAGAGCTGTTGTGAACCAGTACCTTGAAGATGGCTTGTTTACCTGGATGCATTTTTTTTCCTTAATAATATCAGTTGATGAAGAAAAAAAAGTTAATTTCTCTTTTTGTAAGTAAGCACGTTGGTATAGTTAGCATAGCTTGGTTGAAATCAACTAAGAATTGAACCTTCTAACTACAGCTCCAGATTCAGCACTGCTTAACTTTTTCTTCCCACGGTTTTATTTGCATGGGACTTGACTCTCTGCTTGTACCAGCTCATGTGACTCTTTCCTTTGAACTTAGAGCTCATCTGCCCTCTGTAAGCTAATGATATATTTTTGCAAATGTGATGAAGCTGATCTATCAGAGTTTACCATTCTGGACTCTCAAATCCCACTCCAGACCACGGTGAACAGGTAGTTCAATTTAGGACTAGCTTTGTATCACCAGCTCTGTGGCTTTCTTTAAGAGCTTTGTGCTAGGGTCAATGATCTGTATTTTGTTGTCAATGATGCCTGGGTGAGTCCAAAACAGAGCTGTAAAAATTCAATGGCTCTGACTGCGATCTTATTTCCCTTGTTCTGAAAAAGAAGCAACATCCTTTGTTTTCAGTGAATTTCTCCTTCTTTGGCTTGTTGTGACATGAAAATGAGGTTACCCTTTCCAATGGAACAATATTACTTTGAATTTTCAGCAAATTGACATGATTTCCAGAAATTACCTGATCTAATAGTAAAATTAATAACCTTCCTACCTTGCTGCAAAGTGTTTCCTTTAAAGCATGGTCTTCCCTGCACCCATATTTTATATGATTACTGCAGAATTAATAGTTTTCCAGATAGAATTTAGAATTTACCAAAAGTAATCTGCAAATTCTCTTCTATTTTATTAATTCGCTCATGTTGACTGTCACCAGGAGGATGATTCCAAAGAAATCAATGCATGTTGTAACATTTTTTTATATCCACAAGATGAAAAAGAAAGATATATCTCATTTTTGTGTTTCAAATACAGCGTGCCATGGAGACTATCATTTGCAGTTTTGTGGGAAACAGCTTTTAAGCAGACAAATATAAAAGCATTTTTTAAAAAACATCCCATGTAATTTTTTTTCTTCTGTAGTTTATGTCACCCACTGCAGTCCTTCTCATGAGTAATGACTTAGGATTTCTCAGTCTTCACTGGTACTATTTGAGAAGATGCATATTCAAGATGAAGAGTTGCTTCTAAAAATAAGAATGATGTGCATTTTTGCCTTCTCTTCCAACTCCAGTTATTTTGTTCTTGGAATACCCTGGCTTTTACCCTTTAGGTTAATACCTCACTGCTTACTTCCTCCCTTCACTTTTATCACACCGTATTTTTGATAGTGATAGCAGTCATTGCTGCAAAGCAGTAAGTGGTAATGCTGGCCTGATGTTGTATGGAGTAGATATGATTAATGCTGGGCATTCTACAGCTGCCTCCCTTCAGTTTCAGCTGGATGTGTTGCTATAGACAGTTGTGTTAAAACTGACATTAGGAAAACATGTTGCTAGAGAAGTCATCTTGGCTGGAAATTTGTAATAGTTCTCCTCTCAGCACAGTGGTAATTCCACCCTTCTCCATTTTTCTGACAAAGCCAGTTCAGAGGGAAGTGTTGTTGAAATATATGGCCTCCCCTGTCAGATCTCCACCACAGGACAGGCAGCAGTGGTTTTCTTGTGGTTTGTTTCCTGTAGGTGAGGAGTACAATGAAACATTGCAGCTCTTCTAGGCATACTACAGTTATATAATAAATACTCATCTACAAGGTTGCAGTTTGTATGAATATACTGGAAAAAAGGTTCAATGTAAACATGACCAGATTGGTAGCACAGCTATCAAAGATCTGAGGTGTGCACAGGTAGCAGAGATTGGTAACATCAGAATCCCTTCCTTTGTATGGTTGCATTTCAGTGGTGGTGTCCTAGCACTTAGTCATTTCCCCAGAATATCTCACAAATCCATACCAGGGGTTTCTTTACTCCCTCCAGAGTTAGTAGGGATTAGTTAGATTCCACCATACTTAATTCTCTGAAGCAAGTTCAACTAATTTAAAACCTCATCCACTGCCTCTTCCTCTCCTTCTCCCCTGTTTAATTGTAACTAGGAATGAGGGGGTGAAGCTGAAATTTATTAGGATAAGTTAAGCAGTGTAGCCTTATAATATTTTTCTATCTTGTTTAAAATTGTTTGAAAATCTGAGGGGGTGTAATTGAAGGAAGGCTTTCATGTGGATTTGCAGAGTGAATTTTATCAGTTCCTTAGTTCAGAAAACATAATTTTCAAAGCGGTGCTGAATAAGAGGCTTATTTAAAGAAAGGTTAATGTGAAACAACATGTTGTTGTTATTATTTTTTTATTATGCAATTAATTATTGGAATGTTTTAATTAGGAAATATAATCTTTAATGTGCTGAGAAATTCTGGCCATGCAAGAGAAATGATGCAAAGAAACGGTCGTTCTGGAGGGTGACAAAGATTATTCTGGGAAGGAATACATTTGAGCTGAGGCTCAGCCCTTGTACTTTGAAGGAGGCAATGTTCCTCAAGCCGAATAAGAAGCAAAGGGAAGAGAGGAGTCTATAGCCGAGATATCAGGGCATTTGCCTAAGAAAGGGGATTGTGACTCCCAGAGTTGTTTCTGGATTTCAGCTACTGGGCAAAATACCGATACAATATATCTCAGGGTCATGTTTTAGAAGTCTGCTCAGTGCTTTGACAGAAAGGATACAGGACACCTGTCTTTAGGTGAGCGTGATAAAGTGTGGATCCAAAGCTGACTTTGGCATCTTCCAGCAGGCCTAGTGGAGTAAGTCCCAGTAAATAGCAAAATTTCAGTCAGATTCCCATCACCCACGTGTCTCACAAGGTATCTCTAAGTGACCCATTTCTTGAGTTAAGATGCTAACTTCAGTGGCTCTGATGCTAGTGTGTTGAATATTTAGAGATGCCCCAAACCTCCTCGTGGGCAAAAGATCTGTAGCCATGGCATTTCAGTCTGGATTTCTTTGGAGCTGAGAACAGCACCAATTCTTTAGTGGCCCTGTCTGTCTCCATGACTCATGAAGCACAGAGGAGCAGCATACAGGTATGCATAGCTTGCTCACATGTAGTGGATGCAGCAGGTAAACGATTGCAGTAATGCTAAATGTTACCGCTATTACACAATGGAAAAAAAATTCTTTATTATTAGAAGCTAATTAATTTTCTAACATGGTTTGATAGTGTTGCTGTGATGGCAGAATTCATTTGACTGCATAACAATGTCACAAGCTTGTCCTGGTTGGGTTTCGGAGGAGTTTGGTTTTTTTTTCCTTTAAATTTTATCTGTCTTCTTGACATTCTGAATTAGAATTATCTTAAGCAGGTGGTGGAAGAATACCAGGAGGTGTAAGAAGGATCTCAGTGATGTATATTGATAAAAGAGCAGAGGTTGAGGAGCACAGAATTTTGGACCATGAGAGAAATCTCTCTGGAAGGCTTGGAAACACTGTGCATTTCAAAATGGAATTTGCACTGCTTGCTAGTGGAAAATGGGGTAGGTTCTGTTCTTAATAAGGAAGCTGGATATTCCACTAAGGAGGAGATATGAATTCTCATAGACATCCTGACTGCATCTATATTAGAAAGTGAAATGTGTCCAGGACCATTCTCTGGCACTGAGGCCAACTGGCATGCAACACACGCCTGTGTTCATACTGTTAGTCTCCCTCTAAAATAAGGTGGCTGGAGGCAGACTGCCTAATGGGCTCAGTTCCGGGCCTGTGCCTATTCCCAGATTGTGCCTAGGAAATATCTGGGAGAGAGCTTTCTGGTACAGACTTACAAGTGTGACCAGGAGGCCTTAACAATATCGTTGGTTGTGATTAACTGCCTGGGAACATTCCCTCAAAGTATTTAACTGACAAGTGTGGCTATTGCTGTTTCACACTTAAGGCTGAGAAGTATGTCCTGCTTTGATGCTACATGCAAGATGCTACATGGCATCTTGCCCTCAGGCAATTTCTTGGAGTACCTTAAAGGCTTTACACGTTCCCTCTATTGGTACTTTCTTACCTTAAACAATAATTATGTTCAGTTGTTGTTTATATTTAATTATGCACACAAACAAAACAAAATAAAAACACCAAAGAAAAACAAACAAAAATAACAAAACCAACAACAAAAATACAACCAACAAAACAAAAACAACAGAAAACCACCACAAAACAAGGAAGGGGGTGGGGAGACTCTTAACTGCATGCAAGGAAACCAAGGCAGAATGAGACCTGCAGAGATCTCACTGAGGCCAGCCTCCTTCCTAGACAGAAATGGTCAGGTAAATGATCTGCAGATGTACCTGCCATGGACGAGGCCCTTCAGTGCTGGTCCATGGTGTTTACTTTTTGCATTTTAAAATTCAAAGTTTGCTTCCCTTTGCATATATACTAAAAGGATAATTTTGTCCTAAACTAATTGCAACCTGAAAGAGGAGTAACTAAAGGTCTAAACAAGTATGTAGTTTCTGAGCACTGTTATCTTCCAAATGGCTTTGATTTATCTAAATCCATTGAGATAGCCTCAGAAAAATGTACATGCAAGTAAGAACTGGTCTGAAAGCATCACCAAGCTTCACTTACAAAGCGTTTGGGATTTAGGATGTAATACTGGAAGCAAAACTATTACAAGCATGTGTAACTATGTTACTGCTTCTAGTGCTGTAGAAACCATGGACAACCCCAGCATGGGCATGAAATGGCCCACCACTAGAATTCTTCTGTAGCCTCAAGGTAAATCTATATGCCAGCAGTTGCTCTGCTGTGGTCCCCAGAGAGTGGAACATTAGCTAAGTTCAGTCAGACTGAGAAGTAAGAGTGCATGTCTAGAAGTAAATTTCCACTTGAATTTTTTTCTGACACTGTATTTCATGGATCTTGACAGCTCTAACTTCAATAATTTAAGATGTTAATGCTGTCAGCCACCCCAATAAGTGGGTGAGAAGCAAGTCCCTCTGAAGGGAGCACTAAGGACAGGTGAACCTATCAGTGGGCTATCATTTTGTAATTTTTATTTACACAAGCATCGCATATGATCTTCAACTGAACATAGTCCTTCTCTTAATGACTCTCTTTTCTTCTTTTTCTCACTCTTCTGACAGAGGTTGTCATCTTTCAGTAGAAGTGGCAGGACAAGGCTTGTGAGTACTGAAGGCCTGGTTGATGATGCCAAATGTTCTGGGCAATAGAACTTGCTGACTGAGTGATTTCTGCTGTGGAGGTGGTTTCCTCCAGCAGATGAGTGGGCAGATGGCTTTTGTGGGGGTCATGTCTTAGGTGACTATTGCAAAGACCACCAGAACTTGGGGTGTGGAATGGTGAGGTCCACCACCTGGAAAGTCTGATGAAAACTTTTTTATGTCAGGGCATCAGTTTTTAAGGTATGTTTCAACAACAAATAAGATTAAGAACTCTGTTTATCGTATTTATGTATTATTCAATATTTAGATACATACTTAAAATAGAATGTAAAAAACACATAGACTTGCAAGAAAGCGAAAGTATAATTTCAAGAGAGAAACACATTTTGAAGTCAAGTGAACAAAATCATCACTGGAGCCAGTAAGGGATTTTTTTCTATTAATTTCCCCTAGAGAGAGAAGTTGTAAAGCTGTTATTGCAGCATTCATGGACAATGAAATATATATTTAAAATATTTCAGGAGTGCATCCTGCTCTCTGTTTACTCTGTAATTATGGATTAGTCCTACTGAAGTCAACTGCTCTGCCATTCCAGGAATTCATCTCAAATAGACTCGAGGGCTGCAGTCATACCCTTTTTTTTCTTGACAGGCTGAATGAAATAGATGTCCTTCTTCCAGTGGTAGCGTGCTGATGGCACATGCTGTGGGGAGAAGAGAGTATGGAAACAGTATTGCTCGTTGCCTGAACTCAGCTTGCAAAACAGCAGCATAGCATGTCTTGTTTGTCTACATGGGTTTCTCATGCAAAAACAGGTGATGCTGGGAAGGTGTGTGAAGGGTCCAAATTTGGAAGAAAAAATAATCGGAGACCGATGACTGGAACAAAATGCTCAAGCTTCCTCCCTGGGGAAGCTCTCCCACAGTCAGATATAGTGTTGTTTAGCTGCCTGGTTTTAATTCCAGGACCGCAAAGAAAGCATGGCTCTTAAGGCCCTGCGTGGGACTTGTCTGCTGTTGGGTAATGAACCCAAACATAGAGGAATCAGGCCTGAATAAGAATTTCAGGTAACATCCACTTCTCATCTCTGAATCTCATACTATTCCCTTGTCTGATTTTCTAATTGAATTGTCATGGGTGTAAAACTTCCTCCTGTTATTTGCACAGAGCTCAGGGGCAGGAGCCAATGTAACATACTTTGAATTTGCTTTCCTTTTTAGAAAGGGCTTGCATTTTTTTTCTTTCCTGGGCTAATGTACATCTGATGTCAGGCTTTCCCAGATGAGAATGGTTAGAATGGCGTTGACATTTTTAGAAATATGTGCGAATGGAAAAATATCCTGGGAGTGCTGCCAATGGCTGATTCTGTAAAGTTTTAGTCTCTGTTGAATAGGAAACATAAACCAGGTACCTTTGCCAAAAAAGAACCCTTACTCGTGTAATATCTCTACTCAGGTGTGGGCCATGCACACCTTCTCAACTTAAGGAAAGGGCAGCAGTGAATTCCAGCAGCCTGTGACTCATTCAGACAATATTCAATTCCCCTTTCTGACCAGTTGATGTACAGCCAGTTAGCATCTTTCCCAAAGGGAGGAACAACTATAGCAAAAGATCCTGGCAAAAAATGAATTTTCCAAGGTTAAACTATGAGGATAACAAACAAAAGTGGTTTAGACAGCTATCCTGACTGATCAGTGGCTGTTCCTTCCAATTTGGTGCTGACGTGACTGGGAAAGAACAGCATAGAGCTGAGCTGGTTTGCAGTAAATCAGATCTGCAGCTTTCCATTTCACAGTGAGATGGTAGAATTTGGAGGATGCGTGCAGCCGATTAATGGTGTAATGAATGTCAGTAATTTTGCAGTATGCTCATTTTAACTGCCTCATCAGAGCAAATGTCTCGTTAACAGATAGTAGCCTTTTACACAGCACAGGTCAAATGATGCTCTCCCTTGAATCAAAGCAGACCACCCTAAGTGAACAGGGGGTTGTACAGTGATTAAACCAGTGCAGAACATGCTCTGTGGGTGCAGTATCCATGCTTGCTGGGAGCAGATTGGCTATGTCTATATCGAGGCATGCAGCCGGCTCCCGCTGAGTTGCTGGCTCTGTTGAGTTTGGAGCTCAGTAGGAGCCTGGAGCCAGAAGCTGATGCTTTTCACTGAGGGAAAAACAGTTCTCAGTGAGTGGCAGGGCTCCCTTGGCCAGCTCATATTGTGGATGGCTCCCCACACAGGGATTCTGTGGCTCAGTGGTGACCTTAGCAGGAAGTTTAGATATAGCTATTTTCCCACATTATCTACTGGTGGGATTGCTCTGTAATTGCTGCATAGAGCACCACAGAAAGAGATTGTTTCAGCTTTACAGAAAACAGTATGTTGAACTGAACCAGATTCACTCTGATTCATTCTGGAGAAGGGTTTGCTCTTTTCCAAGGGAAATAAAGGGTTTTTGTTCATTAGTAACTTTTAAGCTTGTTGGCTGTTTTCAACCAGATTTGGCAAAAGGACACCAGCCTTGAAGAAAATAATTTTTTTTTTTTTTTGCAACTCTTCTAAAGGTAGCTCACTGCAGAGGGGAAAGACAGACCTGCATCAATCACAGAATGGTAGGTCTTAGAAGGGACCTCTGGGCATCATCTAATCCAATGCCCGTGCTAAAGCAGATTCAGCAAGGTCAGGTTGCACAGGAACGTGTAAAGGCGAGTTCTCTTTTTGGCAGGTAATGCTGCTTATCTCAGGGAAAAGCTGTCCTAAACTGTTATATCAAAACAGGAGAAGTATGGTGAATGTAATATACTACCAACCAAGGTGTGTTTACAAATTTCTTCTGTGAAGTATAGCAAATACTGATTAGATGGGATTTATGGAATAAGAGCAATAAGGAGAGTTGTACTTAGAAGTAAGGCAAATTGTGGCTTGCATATTGAAACAGAGTTCCTTCCTTCCTTGAGAATGAACAGGGTGAAAAACAAAACACATTACTATGCCATGTTTAAGACTGGGACTGAAAAGCGTAACTGAGCTTTAAACAACTTTCGCAAGATCCCACAGGGCTGTGGTGCAGATGAGAGGACACCTTTCTGGATGGGGAGGCTCATACCTTAATTTTAAGGACCATATGGTCACGCTTTTTACCTGTGTGCTTCACAGCCATAAACTAAAATGAAAGTGTAAAGTACACCTAGACAAAATAACTGCCAATTTACTGCTCTCTAGTACGATAGCTGTTCTGTGCACTTTTCTGTGTTATCTGCAAACATGTTTATTGCTCTAATCATTAGACTTTACCTTTCTAGTCTAGCCAATGCAATCTGGTTGATTTGTATTCTTATACTATGCTTATCACCAATTCTGTGGATGAGACCCTTCCAGTGATGCATGAAATGTGGCTAATAGCCCTCGTGTATTGGTTCTCTGGGCCTTTCCTCTTGAGAGCTGTAAGCAGTGAAGCAGCTGGGATTTTTAAAGAGAAAATATATATACCTATGTATTAGCAATATGTAATATCTGAGAAGAAAGTACATCTTGGAGTTTGTCCTTTGTCCTCCAAACTTTGATGCTATCCTGACAGAAGTGTTATTTCCTGGTCCCTTATGGTAGGAGGTTTTGCTATACTCAAGGAAGAACTATCAACTTGGAGCTCTTAGCTGTTTTTTTTTTTTAATATCTTGGGCCAAAGTTCTGTTTCCTCAGGATTCAGTTCCGGGGCCAGTTCTGTTCAATATGTTTATCAATTATCTGGAAGTAAGAGGTGAATGCACCGTTGGCAAGTTTGCTAATGATACCAAACTGGGAGAAGCTGCTGAGTCTCTTGAGGGTCAAGAGGCCTTACAGAGGGATTTAGATACATTGGAGCACTGGGGCATGATTAATGGGATGAAATTTACCAAGCCAAAATGCTGGATTCTGCATCTGTGCTGGAGTAACGCCAGGCACAAGTCTAAACTGGGAGAGGAGTGGCTGGAGAGCAGCCCTGCAGAAAGGGATCTGGAGGTGCTGTCAGCAGCGTGTCCTGGCAGTCAAGAGGGCAAAGCACTTCCTGGGGTGCAGCAAATGCAGCAGGAACAGCCAGCCTGATAGGTGGTTATCCTTCTGTATTCAGTGCTGGTGCAGCTGCACCTTGTGTATTGAGTACAGTTCTGGAACTCACCGTGTAAGGATGTAAAGGTACTTGAATGCATCTAGGGAAGGGCTACAAAGCTGTTGACAGAATTGGAAGGAATGTCCTCTGAGGAGCAGCCAAGAGCTCTGGGTTTGTCTAGTTTGGTGAGGAGTCTGAGGGGAGACCTCATTGCTCTTTACATCTTCCTCAGGAGTGGAAGTGCAGAGGGCGGTGCTGAGCTCTTCTCCTTGGTATCTAGGGATAGGATGCCTGGGAATGGTCCAAAGCTGTATCACAGGGAGTTTAGAATGGAAATTAGGAAACATTTCTTTACTGAGAGGGTAGTCAAACACGAGAATAGGCTTCCTAGAGAGGTGGGTCGATGCCCCAAGCCTGTGAGTGTTTAAGAGGCATTTGGACAATTCCTTTAACAGCCTGCTTTAACTGTTGATCAGCCCTGCAGTGATCAGGCAATTGGACTAGATGATCACTGTAGGTCTTTTCCACCTGAATGTAGTCTACTTATTTTTTTTTCAATTCTATTCTCTAAAGTAATTTATCACCCTGGAGGCAGGGCAGTTAAGCTTGATTGATTCACATACAGACATATCTGTGTGGGGATTAGAAAGTATTTGATCTGCTGCCATTGTTAAGAAAGACTGCAGTATTTTGTCATCAGTATAGTAATGGATTTCTTGTGAAATCTGTTCAAAAACACTGGGACATGCTCCAGATTGGGCACTAGTAATATTTCTAACATTATACAGTGCAAAAAATGCAGTATTTCTAAGAAGCCAAAAGTAAACAAGAAGACCCCCACATGTGAAATCTGATTTTTAAATTCTTCTTATGATGCTGTGAAGTCTAACCCATGATGGCTGAATACTCAACCTACCCTATTCTATCAAAAAGCAGCCTTATTTTGAATAGTAAGAAATGCTGTAGGAGGACTGCAGAAAGGGGCAGAGAACCAAATATCCTGACCTTGTAGCCAATGAGGGCTTACAGGATCTAGAAAAATCTTCAGTAAAAGCCTTGAGCATGATTGGATTTCCCTTTATATTCTTTTACCACTGCAGAATAAATGTAACAATCTGCTGCAAAACATATAGAACATAATCTGCCATTTTCTCTTGACCATTTTGAAACAGCTTGCTGGAATAGCCAAAGAACAGCACGCAGGCAGTTTGTGAAATCATTTTGCATGAAGGGATTTCAAAAAGCTTCCCCAAAAGCTACCCACAAGTTATTAACTCACATTTGGGGACCATCTGCCTAGTGACTTTTGAAAATAATGCTATAAGCACACAGGCTAAAAGCAAGGAATATCTAACAATAGCATATTTTCCAGGAAAAAAAAAAAGGAAAAAAAAAAAAGGGGGGGGGGGGGGCGGCTCCCCCAAGGGGTGAGCCTTAC
>JANHGN010006616.1:0-70758 GCA_024605025.1 Megaceryle maxima | reverse complement strand
AAGGAAAGGAAAGGAAAGGAAAGGAAAGGAAAGGAAAGGAAAGGAAAGGAAAGGAAAGGAAAGGAAAGGAAAGGAAGTCAGGGGTCCTGTTGTCAGTAGATTGCTCCTTTGTTCTTTCCACCTCTGTCTGCAGCCAGTGAGGGGCACCGCACATTTGCTGTGCTTGTTCCTTGTTTTCAATGGGAACGGGTACAGACGTGTGGTCTGCTGCACAAGGAGAGCAAATTGCTGACTGTTGGAAAATACCAACTGCTTAAATTCCTAATGTCAAAACAGAAAAGAGAGTAACACGAGGGGTGCAAGTGCAAGGGCTGCCCCAGCCTTCCCTGGAGAAGGCCTTGGCCATGGCTGTTGCTAGCTCTTCCCCGGGTCTCTCCCAGTATATGGGGGCATAAAGGCTGCTGGCCAAGCTCCAGACACAAGGACCAAATGTCTCAGCATCTTGGGTTTGGGCTTTATCTAGAGAAGGCTACTTTTATCATTACCTTTCCCACCTTTTAACCTCCTGACAGACCACCTTCCTCCTCCCATCCTCCAAACTTCATCCTCCCTCCAGTCTCTTTTCCAGGCAAGCCCTTCTCACCACACCTCTGCATCCCATTTCCACAATCCCCTACTCTTCTTCATCCCCCCTGTACAACACCTACTGCAGTAGACATCAGTACCTCAGACCTTAATGCTTTCTCATCTTCTGCCTTCTCCTATGTCTCTCCACCCTCTTTCTACTTCATCCATACCTCTCTGCCATGGAGGCACATTTTTAAGTGTTTTTCAGTGTGTGCTGAAAATAGATCTTACATGTCTAAGAAACAGTTCCAGCTGCAAGTTTCCCATTTCTTCTGAAAAGCCTTAACTCTGGAAACATGAAACAACAGTAGTGGCCAAGCAGAGCCAACCTGACAGCAGGATCAGGTGTTCCTCTTGAGGATACTGCAGGATTTTATAGTTGTAGTCCAAAATAGAGCTATATATTCAACCTAAGACTGGGGCAAATACTCTGTTTTATAAAATGTGGGCTATGGAAATACTATTTTTCACTTCAGTATTAGGTTAAAAATCTCAGAGAGAAACACTGTTTCACTTGAGGAACTTGTTATTACAAGCTTATTATTTATTACATTTATTTTACTTATTTCAAGTCATAATTTAAATTATTATCAGTAAATCTGGGTCACTTGTAGGCTCTCCAGTTCAAAACCATCCAAATCTGGGATAATAATATTTTTGAGATTTGGTGAAATTGAGTCCCTGATAGGATTAAGCAATCTGCTGGGTACCACAATGACCTTGTATGCAGAGTTTTGGCAGACCCTCTCCCTTCTGCTCCTGCTTGTCCTGCTGACCTCTGTTTCTTACACCCACCTTTATATTTGATTTGAAATTTGAAAAACATAATGCTGGGGAGTATGTTCTGTTCCACCCCAAATGAACCCATCCGCCTGTGAAAAAGCCTTTCACCAACCACCGCATATTTGGAAGCAGGAGAAGTGAAAGGGGAAGCTTAAATTTGCTGAACATTGCGCTTTGGATCAAGGTGGCCAAGCACTTGATTGCTGTTGCCCCCTCTTCTTCTGACGGAAAGCTTTTCTCCCAGTTGGCTACCACACACGCCTCCTCCCCATCCCCAGGGATTTAGCGGGGAGGCAACAGCATCCCTCTGTCAGCAGTGAATCTGGGATGCTGTTATTCCTTGGTGAGTGAGGGCGAGTAAAAAGGCATCCTTTTAGAACCAATAGCTTAAGTTTCTGCAGTTGCTGCTCCTGAGCTGTAGCATCCATGGCATCTGGCCTGGCACTGTTTATTTGCGCTATAGGATTCAAACACCAAAGCAGCATTTTCTGTGAGGCGCCTTTGTACACTGTGTGCTGAACCCCTCTCCATCAAAAGCACTTCCCCAGTGTGAGTCAAAGATTATTATTTTTTTTTTGATGAGGAATTCTAGCTTGATTTAATTAGCTTGCTAATTGTATGACTTTCAGGTACCATGAGACTTAAACACATTTTAAAAAATTATTCCCTGCCCAAATGGCAGACGACCAAATTCTTTATAGCAACCAGATAGCTGAATTATTACAGAACAGATGGAAAAATACTTCTGAATTTTTAGCAAACTAGGAATTTACAGCCTAGATTTAAATTTATTTTGACTGAGATATGAATAACAGACATTTTTAATCACATGTTCTTTAAAGGCACATGACCCTTTGCTTGTTTTCATTGATATTAAAGCAAATTTCTGTGCCTTCTAAAAATGACATTCATCATGTTTCAACACCAAGCAAAGTCCTTTTCCTCACTATCCTGTTTATTTTTTCACATCTTTGGTTATAAAATTTCATTAGCTGTTTTTAAAAAAACCTGGTTTGTACATGATGCAGATCTATTTGCCATAAAATGCTACATTCTCCCTAAGTACAATACTCTTTCTGACTTTCTAAATCTCTAGAAAAAACTCTATTCTGGAAGCCATGGGGGTAGGTGAGTAGAGAGATGGGGTTTATTTCTCTTGATGTAAGGGGCAGCCCTGAAAAGCTGCCCAAAGGAAGGCTTTGTTAGCATTGTAGGGGATACGTGGTTTTAGAGGACATCTGAGCCTCATGTGTGCAACAAAGACCAACACATCCCTGCCAGAGGGCAATAAAGTGGTGAATCCATCTAGGCAGCCTGAGAGCAGTTTTTCCCCCTTTGCTACTACTGAAGTAGTTCTCACCTGAGGAAGTGGTCCCAGCCCAGGTCAAACAGTTGGCCAGGACCTTGCAAGCTCCTGCCAGGGGAGTGGGCAGTGATAGTCACCCTGCGCAGGATGATGTGTGGAGTGACATTTTCCATTACAGGGCACATGTTCCTCTGCTGCCCTGGAAGTCACTACTAATGATGGCAAATAAGCAGTCGGGATTTGGAGACACTGAGATGGAGATTGCACAGACAACCTTAAAGTGCCCTTGATTATTCACCAGTCCTGTGATACAGCCTAGGATTTCAAGGTTGCAGACGCTCCTCTTAAGGTTACTTGCCTCATTCAGTGCAAAACACTTAGGGGTGTAGGAGGCTGTGTGCAGATTTCCCTGCATCATTTGCTGTGTGGAATAAAGGTATTGCATGACACAAGAAGAAAGGGTGGGCAAGACCTTGGTCTGTGTTCTGCCTTCGCCAGGACACCATTGACGCCTCTCTTTCCCGGTGACTGAGCTGAGTCCTGACCAGCCTCTTGCTGAGTCTCCTCACCCAATGCACAGAGAACACAAGGTACAGCCAAGGACCCCTAAACAAGGACTCAGAAGCTCTGTACTTCCCTGGTGCAGGTTTAATGGCATCTTCCTACCCAGACTATGGAAGCTCACACAGCAGGACCAGACTCACCCAGGGACTCGCTCTGTGTGCACATCTGTAGGGGCAGGAGGTGGTTTTCTTTCCAGCAGCAAAAGCTCTTGTGTCCAGGAGGTCCCTCTGCCCTCCTGGCTGGAAGGACATAGGCCTAAGGAGAGGGGGCAGACCCCAGCCTTTTCTAGTAAATGTTTTGTCAGGACAAGGGACAACTGGTACAGGAGAACTAGGAGCCATAAAGATGAGGACCTATGATCTAAGTGGTTTAAGAAAGGTACAGGGAAAGTTTGCATTGTGGTTTATCTTGTTTCTTTCTTGTATATTTTATTATACAAGCTGGCAGAGAACTTGTTCAGAAAAAAAAAAAAAAAAAGTTACCTGGGAAATGCTTTTCCCCCTCTTTCATTTTCCTTGGTGTGAGGTGACAGAAATACCATCTAGATGAATCTTGACTTCTCTGAAGCTGTGTGCAGATTATAATAGAAACTCCAGGACTCAACAAGGTCCTCCCTGTCCAAGGCCACTGGATACTCAGACAAGCATCAAGACCACAAAAGCCCATGCTCTTGCTGCATCTAATGCACCATGGCTTTGGTAAAGTAAACACACTTATGTCCTACCTTAAATCCCTAATCAGCTTTTTTTGGTCTCTTTTCCACAGTAGAAGGTGTGTAAAAGTGGGGGGGGGAGTTGCTGTACATTTTATTTTAAAGCAAGTCTTGCCTTTTATATCTCATGCTGTGCATATTAGAACTTATGATATTTGCTATTCAAAAGCTGATTCAAATTCCTTAATGTGAGGATTTCCCAAAGTGCTCTGACAGATTTCCTCTGTCTCCTTTCCTCTCTCTCTCTCTCTTCACCACTTTTTTTTTTTCCACTTCTGTGCATATGTGCTCTCTACTGCCAAACTCTCAGTCAGTCAGCTGGTTGATGAGGTTGCCTTTTTGATAGAGAAGAATCAGTCCAAGAAAAGATACCTTTAAATGAAATACGTTAATATTTACACTTAATAATATTCAGGGAATGCTCAGGGTTTCAGTGTCCAGGAGGCATTTAAGCCATGTTTGCTAGTGTACTGTCTCTTGTAATCAGGAATTGGTTTATTCTGATCTAATGAAGGCACATTGTCTGCTACCCCTAATAATATGGCATTTATCTGTATCCAGAGGCTGCAAAGCACACGCTGTTGCAGTTAAGTTTACAGTAAACTGTTTGATAAAAGAGAAACTGCCAAGAAGGGGCTTCCAAGCTAGAGAGTTTACACAAGTCTTGCCCTCTGTTTATTTGCTCTTGAACATAAGGCTGCCTGGTCCTTCAGGAGACAGGAGAAAGACAGAGAAAGAGGTCACTGTCCCACCTCCCCTGGGCTGATGGTGCTGTTCAGGCAGCACATACTCAGACAGTGCATGAGGCTCAAGGGCTGGAGAGGGGACTTGTGCACTTGTGCTTGGGGCTACAGGGCTGAGAGCCACTAAGGGCATTAAGGAGCCAACATGCAAGTGAAACAGAAGTGACTAGCTGTGCTGGTTCCAAAATAGTATCTATATAGGATTGTGCATGTGTGAGTATATATATGTATTTTCACATATATGTAAATATATATATGAGTATTTATGTATATCTCTAAGTAAATGTATATATTTTGTATCTATGTATATACTACGTACAAACACACATATGTACTTATTATATGTGCACATATGCAAGCCCAGAAGCTTAGCACAGGGGCTACCCAAAGTTTCACAGTGCTGGTCCACTTCATTATAGAAAAGTGAGTCATTCACATGTTGGTACAGAGAATAAGAAATCATGCTGCTTCTTACCTTCTCACCTGGGATAAACCCCAAACTGGATGGGGACCTTGAGTTTTGAAATACTGTTTTCCTCCCATATATTTTAATTGCTTGGAAAACAAACTGACAGCACTTTGCTGATGATCTTACTGATCCCATTCTGAAGGCAAGACAACCCAACAAAACAGGACAACATAGGCAGGTGAGGGATGGCACTAGCCAGGGGCCAGCTGAGTCTCTAATACTCTACGACTGCCATATAGCAGAAGGTCAATTCCATAGTTTGTCTAAGATTCACTTATTGAACATTTTCTCCCTTGTTCAAGCTAAATCCAAAAGGGAGGAGAGGTGGTGGCACCATGTGGAGGTGGTGCCTGGCACCTCTGAGACAGGTGGGATGCAGCCTCTGCCCTGGGCACAGAGCAGTGCAATGCAGGGGATGGTGCCTGGATGAGGAGCCAGTTTTTATTTCCATCCAGGCTTATCATGCCCATCTTTCCACAGAGGCTGCACTGAGGGAAACTCTAGGTTGTGTAAAGAAGCAAATTCAGGAAGGGCTTGGTGGAGGTCTGGCAGTCAAAAATTACACCCATCTCAGCAAAGATGGCCTTTTTATTTGTTTTGAGGGGCCAGACCCCAGTACAGGCCACTGTGCTACTGAAAGCAACAGAGACCCTGAATTCTCTCAGTAAAGCCTTTGCTGGGATTAGCCAGTAACTGGGGAATGATCTGAACTCCCAAAGATGTAACGATTAAAAACTCACTTGGATGGCACTAAGTCCAACAGCCTTCCCTCTCCTTTCACCAGCTTTCTGTTTTTACTGTTACACTGCAACAGTGACTGTTATTTTAGACAGTTGTAATCATAATCATGGAAAACACGAATCTCTATCCAAATTCACTTCTACTCTCCACCAGGACTCGCTCAAAGGTTGGTTTGTAGGTAGTGGTCCGGATTCATTTCTACCAAAAAAATACTTTGTACAGCATTTCCAACTTGAGTGTAAACTCTGAGAGAAGCAATACTCTACAGGGCTAAAATTTCTTTTTCATTCTTACACTTGTCACTTAAAGCATGTTACCTTTGGCCACTGAAAACCACCACCACCAAAATCACCTGACAGAAGAGCAACTTGGTGCAGTATAGTGCACCATAGTATGGTGTAGATATATGAACCAGCCAGCAGTGTGCTTGGCTGCCTGCCTCCCTTTGTAGTGAAAAGAAAACCAAGAATGGTACCTTCAAGCCACATCCATCATGTCAACCCTTTATAATTATGGTGACTTAATCATTACTTGACTGGTGAGATGTTACCAGGTGCTGGCAGCGTAAAGATGTAGTGATATTACACTGTAAATTCCCATCGTGTTTCACCTCTCCAAGCCAGGCTGCAGGTCATGAAGATTACTGGGTGCAACAGTGCACCAGTTTGTATTCACTACCTGGCAATAACACACCGTGGACCACTCTCTGAGCTTATTTACATGAGTGTCAGCCCAAAGTAGCCTCTTGGTGCCACTGGATTTACACAAGATTTACAGTTCTGTAACCAAGAGAAGAATTTGGTCCTAAATTATGATGTAGTTAAAGATTCCGTGTTTCTGAGGTGCGGGGAATTGTTTACACCCACATGAAATGGGTTGTAAAATGCCATTGAGCTGATTTGCCAGAGTGTTAGACCCAATTTGCTAAGGTGTAAATAACTACCCAGTGGGCGGTATAATATTTGCATCCTGTAACTTAAGGTGTTGTTGTCTGCTGCAAATCAGTCAGGCTTCAGGGTCCAGTATGCTCCTGGGAGCAGAATGGATGCTCCTGGCCTGGAGAAAGTGATGCAATAGCAGATTGCTGATGAGTAGGAGTTCATGGGGTGTGACATACATGGAAAAAATTGGAGTACCTTGTGTGTACTTTCATTACCCAACCCATTATTTTTTGCAGCTGAAGTCTCGTGTCCTGATGACTCCTTTAGCAATCTCTCCACCGAGAAGCACACCGGAGCCAGATATTAGTTCAATCCCCCAGGATGCAGCTACGATACCCAACTCGGCCACCCCACAGGCTCTCACAGGTACCCAAATTCAAGTGCTCCTTGGCCAAGGGGTGAGCAGGAATCATGTGCTGACAGCCAGATATTGTGCTCTCCAGAACAGATGGAGTTCATGAAAGCGGGGTGTTTGCGGACTAGGCTGGAGACTTGTGAGAAAGAACAGAGATGTCCTGCAAGACTATGTTTTGACTGCCATGTGTCAAATTTAGTGGAGATGTCAGATTCATTCCCCTTGAAATGCAGACATCAACATCGCCCGAATGCTACCATTTTATACCGAATGCTCACCCCATCAAATGTGTTGCAATGACCAGACTAAACCCCAGTGTGAACATGAAGCATCTGTTATAGCTGTGGGTAGAAGAAGGATGGAGAAGCCATGGTCTGACTCTAGACAAGGTTACCAGCACATAAACCCCAATGTCTTATCACAGCAGCAGACCTGGTCATTTCTGACTATAGTCAGGGAAAACACTGTCTTATTCTTTTTCTGTTTATATTACCAGGAGTAACATAGGTCAATGTTTTTAAACTGATGTAAACGAGAAGAAAATCAACAAGACAGTTGATTTACCCTGAGATTTCAGCAGAGAAATGGATTAGATAACATTAGAATCTAAACACAACACATAAATCCCATTATTTCTTAGCTGGGATGCACAGAGGAGAAGTTTTCCATCTGCTCTGGTAGCAGAATGATACTAAACGTAGTGATGATGACAATAATAATATATTTTATTCTCATTTATCCCTTCACACGAGAAGATTGCAAAGTGCTTGGCAAACATCAGCCGAGTGGCATTTCATATCACCACCCTGAGAGGTGTGCCCAGAGCTGCTTTAGGAGGGGGACAGGGAGGCACAGTCATTTTGGACTCTGCAGATGCAGCACCCGGCACCTCCATGTGCCTGTCCCTGTGCCATTGGCACTTCTCCTCCCAGCACCTTCCTAATGCTGCCTGTAGGCTCCCACCAGAACAGAGTTTGCAGGAGGTGGAGGGCCTGCTCAATCCAACTTTTACCTCCTTATCTGCACTGAAAGCACCATAAGGGCCCCTGCTCCCCAGCTGCAGACCAAGCATGCTGCCTGTATGCTGGAGAGTCCCTCACACAGCCAAGCCCTGGACAAAACTGGCGGCTTCTTGTGGCAGAAGCCACATCCTGCAAATTCAGCAAGGTTTGGCACGGTGGCACGCCAGGAAAGCTGCACCCTGACAGCCCCCTGCAATTCGTGCATACTGCTGCTGCTGCTGCCTTTCAGTACGTTATCCTTTTGTTCGCTTGGCACTCAGAAGGTGTAAAGTGCTATGTAATGATAAGTATGATTGCTATTATCTTCCTGTTTACCCAGGATATACTGCTGGAGCCCCTTCTGCTGTTCAGTGAGAGATGGAGTAGCAGAGTGCACTGTGACAGTTGCACTAGATTTTCATTAGGGTGATGCAAACTGTAAATTATTACCAACTTTACACAGCTGTCATCATGTCCTCCACTCCGCTTGATGGGTTTTTTTGTCACATATCTGATTTCTGTCAGAGGATAATGTTATATTGTCTGAGAGATGACAGCTCGAGCACACTCAGCCAGCTATTATAATATGTCTCACTTTAGCCTGACTTAAGGCTGTGTCTTAGTCGCCCTTAGTTACCACAGTGATATCTCTGCTTCCTCCAAGATGCAGTTAGTATCAGCCAAGCTTAAAATAAGTTCATGCTAGCAAGAGGATAGCACTAATTTTTTTTGGCTATTGCTGGCAGGTCTGATGGCATGTAGAAAATCTGCCTTTGCAGGCAATGGCGTGGGAGAGAATGCACGCAGGGCTTGGCTGCAGAGAGGCTGGGGCACCCCACACAGACCCCTGTGCAGCACAGTCATGTGGCTGTGGTCCCAAATAGGGATTCATCGCCGCATGTGATGCACTGTTTCCCCTGAGGTGATGCAGTTTGCAGAGTTCTGGGTTGGACATGGATGCTTAGGAAGCTCCCAAAGACCAGAGTCTCAGTCATCGCACAGTGCAGCTCAGTGCAGCACAACTCTCCAGAGATAACAGCTGCATTAAGGTCATCAAGGAAACAAAGCCTCCCAAAACCCAGAGCAGTGATTGTCAGAGGGCCTCTCAATGAACCAGTCTAAAAACACATAGAGAAAAAAAACCAAAACCAAACCACACCTCAGGCTAGAGTTTCCCTGTTGCTGTAAAGCCACACCTGCTAGTCACTGTTTTGCACTCCCTGGGCATTTTTTCTGGTCACCAGCTGCATGGACAAGGTAGTCTGGAAGAGAACAGACCCCAGCGCAGGCTGGACCTTCTTTAGTTGCATGTACCTGTGACACCAAGCAAAGCCTAAACTCAATGCACTTCACTTAGGCAATGGGTGATCAGTGCAAGGAAGCCGGGCTGTGCCACGGTGAGCAGCAGTGTTTCACCAGTGAATGGAAGAGCTTGTGAAATAAACAGAAATATATAAAGCTAGCATTTGCTAGGAGGCTCTCAGGGCCATTTATTGATATCTTTGTGGGGATTTTGTGTCTACAGTCTGCATTTATGTCAACAAACAAGCGAACCTGGGGCCGTACCTCGACAGAAAAAAAGTGCAGCAGCTCCCAGAGCACTTTGGGCCAGAGAGACCATCAGCAGCCCTGCAGCAGGCTGTCCAAGCCTGCATCGACTGTGCACTCCAGCAAAAGGTGGTCTTCTCACTCATCAAGCAGGGCTACGGAGGAGAGATGGTGTCAGGTAAAGCATTTTTGTAAAGGCCAGTTGCAAAATGCTTGGAATCTTAAGCTGGTCCCCCTAGCTGTCCCGTGCACGTCAGCGGGCTGGCAACCAGCTTTGAACATCACTTACACCTTTGTAAACGAGCTGCTGCAGGAATTGCCTTGGTGTCAGAGGAAAGCAGAGTGGTACAGAGTATTGCAGTGCAGATTCAAGGGAGGAGCAGGGCTAGCTCCCGAGTCCTGCACTTACTGCCCACTCAAATGGTGCTGAGGCCAGGTCTGTGAGCTGAGATTGTCATGCAGATGTACAAGGCTGAGCAGCACTGCAAGCCCGCTTCGTGCCATGCATTGCCATCAGCTGTTGCTCTGAAGAAAAACTCGCACAGAGTTCAGCTGCTGGTGTGCCCTCTGCCTGTAGTTCATGAGCCAAATCTGCTCTCAGCTGTAGGAATTGCAAAAGTCCCGTGGCAGTGCCCCATACAGCAGAACTATACAAATATACCTGAGAGAATCAGAGTGAACTTGCCAGGAGCTCCTCTTCTTCCTGCAGTGACGTTTCTCACTGTGTCCTGATGAGTCTCCTGTGTCCCACACTGAATCCCCTGGCCCAGCTCTCAGACTGAAGATGAACTTTTAATTACAGGAAGAGTTTTGTGTCACAACGTTGTTTTAATACACGGGGACGCACTGGGAATGATGGGAATATGGGCTCTCCAGTGAGCTGCCATGGATGACTCGAGCAGAAACACGAAGCCAAACACCTCAAGTCCAATCAGTTTTGCAAGAACGACAGCAGCTCAGCTGTGCCTTTAGAATACTCTTGTGTGGAGGCTCAGGCTCTGGCTCTCCGTGCATTGTATAAATCCTGCTTCCTCCCTCTTCTCTAGTTTTATCTAATCACAGGTGTGCCTTCCCTAAGGGACATCAGAAATACTTAAAAATCTTCCAGATTTTTTCACAGAAACACAAGACTAAAGCAATTTAGTGCAAAGCTTTGGTTTTGCCGGGTTCTGTGCCGTGTATATGATTTTCATTACATGCAGGAGAGTCATGTTGTGCACCAAGCCTGCCCTTGGTCTCAGTTCCTCTGAGCTGGTTCAGCTACAGGTACCTGAGCTGAAAGCAACTGGTCAACACTGCACCCAACTTCATGCCTCTTCTAATCATCAAGGAGGGGCAAATTGCCTCCTAGCCATGGTGTGGCTCTGAAATTGCAGCTCGCTCCCAGCCCAGCAGCAGTGCAGACAGCGCAGACTTTCCAGTGTTCCCATGCTTTGTCTCACAGATGCTCAGCCAGCTGTGGAGCATGATTCTTACAGCAGCCCATGCCAGCAGGAAAACTCTGAAGTTATCCTAAAGATTTTAAGCCTAATGTAATTTATACTTGTTACTAGTGACTGAAGGCTGTAGGACTAGAAAAAGCCTTCCAGGTGGTGTAGTTCAGGCAGATGTATCATGTAGTCCTGCCTGCAAACCTGTTGACACCTAAATGTGTCCCTGCTACAACTGATCCTGGTGGGTCTGTTCTCCTTCCATCAGGTCATGTTGACCCTCTTCAAAAAAGTAAGGATCGACGTGTACTTTCTTATGGTTTTTTTCAACTCATTTTTATTATTGCAGAGCTCACGATCAGCCAATCCTTTCTGTACAACCTCCCAGTCCTCCATTGATAAAGCTTCCTAGCTTAGAGCATCCACACATTATTTTTTTTTGTGCCAGCATGGATTACTTCTGTTTCCTCTCCAGTGCTTGTGGTCTCCTTCCAGCAGAGCCTGTTGTCATCTCCATCAACTTTCACACGCAATCATTTCCAGTTTAACGAAAGATTCCTCACACTTTACTGAATTCTGGGTAGACCACAACTCCCAACCTTCCCTTGACTATAAATGCAATTAAATCAGTAAATACAGATCCACGATGAAGCTGTCAGCCCTCTTTTCAGTACAACCCTGGTACCTTTTATTCATTCACAGCCATGGCTTTAATTCTTGTCTCCCCATTATCTTTTAAAACCTTGGGTATTGCTGAAGTCAGACTAATAGCATATCATTGGCAGGTCACTTTCTTTCCCCTTCCTTAGACCAGGGTATCATAATTGCCTCCTTCCAATTGTGCAGTGCAGTTTTCAGTTGGATGCATACATTAGAAATCCTTGCACTGCTGCCCATGCCAGTCGTCATCTTTCAGCTCTCCAGAGGGAAGGTGATCTGGGTCACACAAGCTCAGCTCCAAGTTCCTCCAGTTTGCTTTGTACTTCACGTGGGGTAATTATGTAAAATATTTTAAGATATACAAATACTCCTGTGAAATCTTTTGCCTTGCTCTCATTCTTCCTCCTGCCGTACATCTCCAGGTATTGAATTGCTCCTGCTTGCTTTCCAGTTTCAGCTTCTTTTGAGGGGAAGCAGCACCTCCTGAGCCTGTTGGTGGTGAACAGCATTGGGTATGTCCTGCGCTTTCTGAAGAAGCTCTGTCGCAGCCTCTTGTGTGACAATCTCTTCAGCAACCAGCCTTTCCAGCAGCGCAGCTCCGTGTCAGAAAGCCCGGAGGTGTATGAAAATGGACGGATGGAGGAAGGTAGGCTGCTTGATCAGCTTGGGCTGAAGAAATTACTGTCTTTTTTTGGTGCTGTACTGCACATGCTAGAGAACTGCAGGTCTCTGTGGGGCCTTTCCAGTGGGAGGCAGTGGGCTGATTTGTAGTATTTTTCCCAGTGGCTATAGAGGAGGCTTTCAGGTGAGAACCACTGTGTTAAGGAGCCCCAGCAGTCACAGGGAGAATTTTTAAATTATTTTAAATATTTTTGTTTGTTTGTTTCTTTTGTCTCTTTTCCTAAGGAAACAAGGGTTGTATGATCACAGAATCACAGAATGTTAGGGATTGGAAGGGACCTCAAAGGATCATCTAGTGCAACCCCTGCCAGAGCAGGAACATCTAGAACAGGTCACACAGGAACGCGTCCAGGCAGGTTCTGAAAGTCTCCAGAGAAGGAGACCCCACAACCTCTCTGGGCAGCCTGTTCCAGTGCTCTGTTACCCTTGCCATGAAGAAGTTTTTTCTCATATTTATGTGGAGCCTCTTTTGCTCCAAGCTTGCACCCGTTGCCCCTTGTCCTATCATTGGATGTCACTGTGAAGAACCTGGCTCCATCCTCCTGACACCCACCCTTTACATATTTATAAACATTAATGAGGTCACCCCTCAGTCTCCTTTCCTCCAAGCTAGAGAGACCCAGCTCCTTCAGCCTTTCCTCATGAGGGAGATGCTCCACTCCCTTCATCATCTTTGTGGCTCTGCGCTGAGCTCTCTCAAGCAGTTCCCTGTCCTTCTTGAACTGAGAGGCCCAGAACTGGACACAATATTCCAGATGCAGCCTCACCAGGGCAGAGTAGAAGGGGAAGAGAACCTCTCTAGACCTAAAATCCCACTGTCCCTGTTTCTTTCAGTGGTCTCCCATAACTTTTGGCCTCCTCAAGCATACCTGGCCCAGGGGTAAAAGCCTCAAAGGGATTAAGTTCCTTCAAGTTTCAGGCAGGCAGAAAGGCAGAAGGGAAATTTCCCTCTCCATCCAATTCAGCCACCATATTAGACCCTAAGGGATTCTCACCGGCTACCAAGACTTCTCTGCTTGCAGGTCCATTGCAGTGCTGCCTTTCCCCACTCTCCACATCCCTCTGCTTGTGCACTGCCTTGACTCATTAATGCATAACTCTAAGGTAATGTTATTAGCTGTAGCACACTCAGCCTGGATCCCGATCTGTTACCTCCACCACTCTCTAAACGAGAGTTATGATTGCTAAAGGGGTTTGCTTTGCTACTAGTAGGAGCATTTAATCCAGTTTAAAATGCCTGTGGGCACCAGTAAGGTCCTTGCCTTAGTGCCTGACTGTGTGGGGTGAAGCCTGGAGGGGCTGTGTGGTGTGGGGCAGGTGCACCCAAGGATGGTGATGGTCTAGAGAGGCACCTGCCCTGAGCAGCACTAGACTCCCAGGTGGATGGCATGCCTGGGCTTCCTTCTTGCCCATGCCCCAGCATACTGGGATGGAATGCTGGCTCCTCACAGCCCCTGTGGATCTG
Organism: Megaceryle maxima; assembly: GCA_024605025.1. Taxonomy (NCBI): domain Eukaryota; kingdom Metazoa; phylum Chordata; class Aves; order Coraciiformes; family Cerylidae; genus Megaceryle; species Megaceryle maxima. The sequence continues at coordinate 56,792 of JANHGN010006616.1, read as the reverse complement.
GGAGGTGCCTGCAGCCCCCATCTGCATTCAGCGGTCAGAAAGCTGGTCTGGGGCCCTACTACAGACATGGCAAATGTTAGAGAAAAGCAAAGATGCAAAGTTAGGCCCCTGAACCTCTGTTTCACCTGCAGGCTTCCTCCTGACTTAAATTATTTTTCCTTCTCTTTTATTAACAACACTGTGGGTGCTTGGGGAGCACACAGTCCCTCAAGCATTCAGTTTAATTGCAGATACCATGCTGGCAGCTGAGGGAAAGGTGTTTTAGTGCCCACAGTTATAATCCATGGATCGCCTGTTTGCCAGGAAGACCCTAAGTATGTGCTTCACACACCAGAGCTGGGAGTGGGCTGTGCACACAGTGCAGAAATTGCCTTTTTTGTGCAAAGAAATCCAGCTGCCACTCTTACACACAAGGGAGGAAAGGTAGGAACTCAGATTGAAAAGCAATATATTCTTTCCTCTGGACTAGGACATTTGCAGCAACCTGAATGTTTCTGAGAGGTCAGGGGATTCTGCAGCACTAAGCGAGTGCAGCCCAGGAGGCCTGGCATTTGCATTTGCATTTTAATTTGCATTTACTTTTGCAGAGCAAAGCTGTATGTGATGGAAGACAAGTCCACAACCAGAGTTTATCCAGTGGCTGTTATACTTAGAGCATCTCCCTCACTACATAATTTCAATGCAGATGTTCCCGACATCATTCCCACCGTCTCTGCCCAGCCACAGATCAGGCAAGAGACATGGCTGTAGGGAATGCTTCTCTTTCCTGTCTTTCCTGCTGCTTGGGGGGAAATTAATATCCCCCCTGGAGGCAGCATGGGCTAGGCAGCCAGGGCTAGTTCTGGCCTGGGCTCTCCTCCCTTCTGCCTGGGAGTGGGATGGGGGAAGAGGGAAAGGCTCTTGGGGTTTTTCTATCTCCATCGCTAGTAGCAGCACTGTGGTACAGTGACGAATGAAAGCTGTGAAAGGGCAGCTGTTATACATGGGGTTAAAACTCACTGACCGCACTCCAGTTTGCTCACCCCGGGGGTCTGATAACCCCTGACCTGCTAGGCAGAGAGCAGTAGCATGGGTCAGCAGGACTTGCTGAGATTTGGGTGTCTCTCAGTTGAAGTGGGGATGGAGGAAAGGTGATGGATTTTCCACCTGGTCCCACAGCGAGAGAGGATGTGATGAGCAGTGACATTTCCAAAGCAGCCAGGTACTCAGGTGGCTTTCTGAGCTGACAGTCCCAAAAGGAGACCCTCCTTCCACCAAAGATTGACAGAAATGTGGTGAGACAGGATTTGAGGACACTTTCAGAACTCTGCTGACTACTGACCCGGTGTACCAGATTTGGAGAACCTTGCTTGCTCTGCTGAAGCCTGTCCATGGGCCTGGGGCTGGCTGAAGGATTGCTCACCAGCATTTCATCAGCTAACCCCCCGTCTGCCCTGCTGGGCCCCAGGATGCAGGCTGGAGAGCCGGGGGTTGGTTTCAGTGCAGCCAGGTTGTTGTTTGCAAAACCCACCTACAAGATTCCTGCTCAGCCCCAGAGCGCACGGGAAGGCACACAAGGAGAAATTAACTCTGCCACATAAAGCCCTTGAAACGGGAAATTTTGGAGAGAGGAAAAGCTGCCTCTTTCCCAGGGCAACTCATGCCCAGCTCAGGAGCTGTCTCTCTGTAGCTATGCAGCAGAGGAACTACAGTGACAGCCTCATACCCTTCATGCTGTGCTCAGCTGGGGCCAGGCAAATATGCAATATTCCTGTTCATCGTGTCAGGCTCCATTTGCACCAGTGGAACAACTCCAGTTTCAGGCATGGGGGCTTGAGACACTTAGTCTGTGTTTAATACTGAATTGCCTAAATCTCCTTCCATCTCCCTGGGAGCCAGAGTTTCTCTGCAGCAAGGTCAGCAGAGGGGGGACCTCTGCTACACAGAACAGAGACAGGGTTTCCCTGTCGTGCCAATAATAAGGAGGACAGTAGGAGCTCTTCTCACAGACAGGTCTGTGAGGACGCCTGTTGGGATAGAGCTTGCATGGAAGGAGCAGGGCCATAATAAAGCACCACAGGAAGCCATGCAAAGCAGCCACATTTTTCATTGTTTCTGTTCTCCAGCTCGTAATCGACATGTTTCTTTTAAAATCATGTGCTTTTCAGCCCCTGTGTACCAATGAATTTAATACATGTATTGACTTTGGTGCAGTTACTCTTGATTTACACCGGCAGAAGTGAGAGGAGAAGCCGGCATCGTGTCCAGTCATGTTAATCCACTTACACCCTACAGGAGTTACCTTTTAACCCTGCCCCAGAGCACATGCCCCTAAGCCATTATTCACCTGTGCTCCCAGCAAGCTGCCAGATGCTAATGGCTGTGTACAGGCCTGGTGGGATTTGTTGATGTATGCATGTATCACTTACAGTGATGTTCTACATGTCTAAGAAGTATGCACTCGGAGGGCTGTGCCCAGCACCAGCCTCCACAATGAGCCCTGTTGGCTGTGCATTACCCTGCCCTCTCCCAGTGTCAACAGCTTCACTGCCTTTTCTTGGTACATCTGGGGACATACCCCATGGATTTTCCTCAACTATGACGAGACTTTAGGGCTCATGAGAACAATTTGTGGGGAGCAGCTGTGGGATGACTCCCAGGACTTCATTTAGGAAGTGCCTGGCTTCAGGTCTGCATTACAGCAAATCCTGAGATGTTACCTGTCCTCACAGCATCTGGGTTCAAAGCACCTCTGGACCTGCACCCCAAAATGTTTCGTGAGAGCAGTACTGCAGTTTGAACTAAAGTGATTGCAAGATCTGGGTAGACTCTTGAGAAAACGCTGTGAAGTGTGCCAGGGGCTACATGGATGGGAAGCCAACAGAGCTCCTGTGAAGTGCCTCTGTCTACACCCTCTGTGTTCTGCTTTCATTAGTCCTCCCATGCTGAGCTAATAGAGGCTTGGATGTTAGCCTGGGAAAGGGACATTTTGGGAACACCTACATACTGTTGACATGCACCTACGTAATGTTAGACTGCTATTTTTCAGAGGAAAGTATGTTTGTTATAAAACTTCTTGCCAACCTGATGGTGGTCACAGAAACTGAAGTAGTTTCTCTGATGTGGGAAATATCAAACTTGATAAGCATCTTCTTTCTCCTTTCAGTCAATCCTTTCCTTGCTCTTTCCATCCTGAACCTTGGGTTTTAGTTATTTTGTGCTGTTAGACAATTGCTGTGCTCCATTCAGAGCTTGGTTGTGTGTTGCAGAGCTTGCTTCATGTTGCTGAAATTGTCTTTATGCAAGGACGCCTGTGGTACCTCCATCAGGGAGGAAGAAGGGAATGTCTGTGAACAAGGTTCTTGTCTTTGCTCCTCTCTCCATGACCAAGTCAAAGTTGTATGCATAGACACTATATGGTGTCCCCTACCACTGTCCACAAGAGAGAAACACCTCTTCTTGTGGCAGTGGCTGGTCCTATATGGAGCATAAGCACAGCAAGAGGTAGAGGTACCTCATCAGTGCCTCTAAATATGGGAAGGTGGGCTTTCCCCATCTACAAGCACTTGAAAAGTTGGTACAAGAAGTGCTATAGCAGTGCACCATAAGACTGTGACTAGTAGGCAAGATGTTTGTCTAGGAGCTAGATTTTGTCAGAGACTTTCCCACTCGTTCCGTGAGCAAGTCACCCTCCCCTGCTTTGCCTTTATTGGAGCATCTGTCCAAGGAGGGCAATAATTCTTACCACCATCTGCAAAGTCCTTCTAAAACAGCTAGGGAAAAATGAATAACATGATAGAAAACCACGTATTATTACAATCAATATTTTCTGTTCCAAGCACCAAATAAACAGTAGCTTAGAAATTTCAAGCCCTGAGAGAGCAAGAAAAATGTTGCTTTTCCCCTTTCTAGTACCCTGCCTTGTTTAATCTTGTCTTGTTGCATGCTATGAGGAACAGTGCTCCTGGCTTCTCAGCACACTCAGAGTAAATGGCTTTTACGGCTATCAATAGCTTCGGCTCTCTTCAGCATTTAATTACCTGCAAAGGCCATTTATTGCCTCATATATTCCTCTGCCATGAACATTATCCTTTAAACAATAAATAAAATATTAAGGTCACTCTTAAAGAGGGAGCAGAGGAACTGCACAAGCCATCCAGCCACAGCGAAGTCTAATATAAAAAGTTTGTCTGGTCTTTTGGGCATCTGAATTGATCACAGAGACTGTTGTAGAGCAGAGGAAGGGTGGGATGGCTGCAGGCATTTCTTCCTTCCTCCATTCTATGCTTCATAAGTCTGTTCATCCACCAGCAGGCTCGGTGTCTCCTCCCTCTCCAGACCTGACTCAGCTGGCCCCAGGGCGGACATCCCACGAGGGACACTGCTTCTGAGGTCCTGCCTGCAGCTGGAGTGACATTCCCAGCACTGGCTTCCTGAAACAAGTTGTCCAGGGTGGTAACTCCATGGCAGAGCAGAAAGAGAGGCAACTGCTACTGGAACTGCATGTTGTCAGCCAGAAACCTGGGGAGGGACAGGAACAGTTTAGGGTGGTACAAGAGATAGGAAGTAAAAGCAGGAGGGTGAAGGAAAAGAGACAGTCAGGCAATGCTCCTGTGGAGAGGTTTAATGAGGGTGGTAGCAGAGGCTTTAATGTTCAGACCCTTTAAACCTAGACCAGAAAAAATCCCTAATGAAATATATACTAAGGAGCAAATCCTGGCAGGAAGAAAAATAAGAGCTGGACAGGACAGATGGAATTCACCTGTGATATAACGTGCCTGAACTTTATAGAATTTGCAGAGCTGGATAAATTGACCCCTCTGACCTTTAAGTTGGGTGATTACTCTTTGCTAATCCCTAAAGGAAGAAAGAGTCCCTTTCTGTTCCTTTAAGTTTATTAAATTATATCTCCTTATAGATGCTAGGCAGTGAAGCTATAAACAGACATCCCTCCAGCAGTTAGCCCAAGGGAAATCCTTCCTACAGTCTGCCAGGCTCTTTTACCTCCCTCATCTTGAGAGGGTGCAAGAAAGTCCATCCCTTTTGAAAAGCTACTCCCCAGGTGGGTAGGCACTGCTCCCAGCAGTGAAGGAGGAGAAGCCCAAAGGCTCTTCTGTCCTTCAGCCCAAGATGAGCTCAGAGCTATGGCACAGAGGAGATTGCCTGGGTTGCAGCCACGGAGGTTAGAGGAGAGTGCTAAGCTATGAAATGTAGGTTAAAGAAGGAAGAAAATAAACTTTAATTTTCCACGTCAAAAGGCATGCATAAGGAAAGTGGATGAAATGATGGACATAAATGCATGAAGCATGATGGATGACATCACATCCACTGTAGAAAAAAAAAAATACCCCTGAGTCTAAGCATTTAATTTGAGCTTTACATGCTCAGTCACGTGGAGGAAGCGTGAAAGCTCTTTTAGAGCCCAGTCAGGTAAATAATTTGATTGTAACTTGTTTTATCTTTGTTTTAGCTGGTTAAGACTTTTTCATAGAGCTGTATTATTCCTTCAGGAGATATCTGAAGTGAGGAGTCTGGGCTTTGATTTTAAATAGCTTAAAGGTAAAACAGGAATTTCCATTCCTAAACTTCTAAAATATCGATACAAATAACTGTGATCCAATATACCCACATTTCAATCAATTAGATCGGGAAGCCATGGGCCAGGGGACTATGAGAGTTAGCAGTAATGGAAGCAAACTGTTGGCAGTGGCGTGCAGTTTGGTGTTTGTGATGGGACAGTGCTGGCTGCAGGCAACAATGAGAAAAGTAAGGGAGCTAGGTGAGGAGCTGAACCACCAGCAGTTGGGCAAGGGAAATACATGCCCACCTCCCACTGAAAATAAGCTGCCAATAGAGGTTTGGGGAATCAGGCAATTTATGATGGGTTTCTTCATGGAAGAGGTAAGGTTACAGAAGTGATTTAAACAAAAAGGCAGCAGTGGCTTGATTGACTTCAGCAGAAAAGCCAAAGATAAGGAAAATGTAGTGAGTCTGGGTGTGAGTCCTGGGATTGGGTCCCAGGGCAAGTCCAGTGGCACGGCACCGTGCAGCACACCAGTGTGAAGGGAAACTGTCTCTGTGGGAGCGTGGGGAGAGGAGGGGATAAAAAGCCCCATGAAAGGGGAATTGTTGAGTTCCTAGCTGCTGGCACTGAGATTAGCAAAGGATGTCAGAAGCAGCAGTGGAGAAGGCAGGAAAAGAAGGTCCATTGTGAAAGGTAACTAAGGTTTTAGGTCCTGAATATGTTGTCTTTATAGGGCAGAAGAAACCTCAGATGAAATAGCAGAAAGTCCAGCTGAGTTGTAGTAGTGGGCAGGGAGAAATGAAGCAAAGAATTTATAAAAGATGTTATACCTATGTATAAATACATGCACAGGCTTATACTTTTTATGTGCTCTATCTAATTTCCTGGTGATATTAGTTATTAATGGGCAAACACAATTTATTTTGCAGTTACTGCACTTTGCTGTAGACATCTCACTTCTTGTGTCTCAAATTGTTTGTTTTTCAAACAAAAAATACCTGCTGTTAAATATTTTAAGTCAATACTAAGCAATGCAATTCAGGGAGATTCATCATGGTGGTGGCAGAACAGAAATGCACTAAGTACTTCAGCTGCAGAGAATCCCACTATGTAACACCTTGAAATTTTCAAATAACACAGTCATTTTCATCTAGTCTATTCTAGATACAGGGCTTTTTTACTTTTATCAACATTGATTTATATGGCTACAGAGTATATTATAAACTACCCGGGTAGAAAATCCCCTCTAGGTACTGCTAGAAGCTGGAGACAGAAAAGATCGATTGCAGCCTCTCCCACCTCCCTCTGCCAGTGCCGAACTATCGCTGTGCTAAGACACAAAACTATACAACCTGATAAATCTCCTCTTCATGATGATGTACACTTTGGTGTAACATAAAGGCAAGGGAGAAGGGGACAGAATGAAGGAGCAGGTCTGAAACCGGGAGGAAGAGACCAAAGAAGGACTTTTTCTAAAGGCTGGATGCCCATGTCATTGAAATCTCTTTGCCTTCACTCATGGGTATGCAGTGCTTTAAGAAATAGCTTATTCTCTAAGATAGGACTAAAAGCTCTCCACTGCAACACAAGACATTTATTCAATCATCAATTAAACTAAAAAGAAATCCTCTATAGTTTATTTATATACAGGAGCACCTTTTATTATTAAATCTAATATATTTGTCAGCAGCTAGCATGTGAATTTACTCTACCTTTTTACTCACTTTGGACAATAAAACCATGTTGATCTGTTCCCAGCCATTTCCATTCCCTGGTTCTACTGCATTAAACACAATGTGGCTGTTGTCTGGGCTGCAAACACTCAAGGGAAATCGTTTAAATAATGAAAAAAAGCCTGCCTATGCTCAAGCCCTTGTAATCAGGACAGCATTGGATTTTGGAGGATTCTCTAAAAAATTTAGATTCTCGATGTTAACTGACTAGCAGACTCTTTGGGGGATTTGGCATTTCAGTTACTGCAAAATATTTTTCAGCAGCCAGGACACAGTGAGATGATACATGGTGCAGTAAGGCCTCAGAGTAAACCCTGGAGGATTCACTGCAGGTTTTATCTCCACAGTGTGACCATGGTTTCAGTGTTCATAATATCTACATTCAGAAGTGGATGAGGCTTATTTACATTTTGCTGTTCTGACTGACGAGTACCCCCTCCCTTTTTCTCCCTCACGGATGCAATTGTGTTTTCCTATAACACATGCAAGATTTATCCCACAGACTGAAAAACGCAGGCATGACAGCCCTGAACTGCTGTTGGCGGATGCCCTGGGCTGTCTGTTCACTCGCTGCCTCTCTGCAGCAGCCTCGGGGTTGCTTTGTCTCCTCGGGGACGTGTCTCCGTGCCACTCCAACTTGGCGAGCAGCAAGTAGCTCGGCTCTGCTGCCACGAACCAGATGTCACTGCCTGTAATGCTTTCCTCGTCCAGTCAAACCGTGGCAGCCATGGGCTGGTATGGAAAAGGTGTAGTCCTTGTCCAGCCATGTGGGGTGCAGATGCATGCACCAGAGAGTGGTGTCAACATGGTGTAGAAATGCCTGCTAAGGGGTGGCACATTTTCAATGTGCTGCATGTCTGGACAGGTGATGGAGCTAAAAGGAGTGGCCTGGTGCTGTAATCCCAGAGTAAATCACTGAAGGCAGATCTGGAAAGTCTTAATCCATCATAGGAAGCTCTTTAGATGGATGCATGCAAGCTCAAGCTACAAGGAAGATACGTTCCATGGTCCATTTCTGACTGGACAGAAATGTGTGAGGCTGTTTGGCAGACAAAGACAAAGTCATTTTTTTAATCTTTTAAGAGCTGATGTTAAAACAGAAGATAGCAGTTCAGAATCAAGGCATATCTTCCACACTGTTAAATACTGTTTAGATCTTTCCTCTCTCTCCCTCTCTGCCTGACACTAGATCGAATTGATGGTTGAATTAATCTGAATTATTCTTCTGTATTTCTGCATTTGGGTTTTGTGTTTCCCCACTTTTATTTTTCCTTCCATGAAGGCTGAGATGCAGGGTTTCTAGCCTCCACAGCAGCTTAAAACTGTCCCCTCCCACTCCCCCTCCTCACTGCCTCGCAGATGGTGCAAATGCCATCCTTGTTCCAGGCAGCTGGAGCCAAGCTCAGGAACTATAAACTACAGGTGAAAATAAAACTGTACAAGGAATCTCTTCATAGGATTTTGACACTCTGGCTGGCTGCTCTCAAAATGACTGGGAGGTGAGGAAAGGCTGGCCCTGTCTGGGGGAGGAGAGAGGTCTGAGGAAGGTATGATATCATGCTGCTTAAAATATGGAGTTCACATCTGGTCAACCCATTATAGAAAATATATAGTAGCACTTAAAAAGGTACAGGGAAGGGTCAGAAGGCAAAGTCTATTGCTAAATGATATGAGGAATAGGAGATGACACAAAAAGGAAGAGTGGGGACAGAGAAAGGAAAAAGGAAAGGAAAGGAAAGGAAAGGAAAGGAAAGGAAAGGAAAGGAAAGGAAAAAGGGAAAGTTGGGTGAATGAAAGTGTGAGATGGATGGAAGGGAAACAGCACAAGGAAGAAATGGCTATATAGGTCAGTCTTGTGGGAGGAGAAAAAAAAGAAAAGGGAGATAGGAAAATAGCTGGCAAAATGGGAAAAGTGTGATGCTGCTGGTCTGGGAAGGCAGTGTTAGAGCAAGGCCGAGATGGTGGGAGTATGATGTAAGAAGCTGCAGGAAGAAATGATGGGGAAGACAGAGGAAGAAGCAGGTGGGGGGTTTCAGGGAAGGGATCCTGAGGCAGGTAAATGGAGAGCAGGATGTAATACCAGTAGTTATGTGGGACCAGCAGCAGGTGAGGAAAGAGGCACAAGATGTGTTTGGCCTGGGAGGAGAGAAGAGGAGCAAAGGAAGAATAGAGAGCTTCTCTGGAGTGCAGAAAGAGCTTTTACAATAAGAGAAATTTCAGCAGAATAAGTTTGCTTGTTTGTTTGGGATTTTAAAGATAAGGTGAGAGATTAGATCTGCTCAGGAAAATGTCAGGTAAGGATCATCTTTTCTGGGTGTACACTCTTCTCCATTTCCCATTTGACCTGAAATTGATTTTCCTTTGTTTTTCTAATGCACAATTGAAGGCAATTTTTTTTTTTCTTTCTGTTGTTTCTGGAGTGTCTCTATTCCCAGATGCTACCAAAGGTCCATTGTATGTGTTCTGCACTCACTCATGCAGCACACATCCCAGTAGCACACTGCAGTGGCATACAGATACTGCTGAGGCAAGACTTAATGTGTTACAGAGATGAGAGACAAACCAAGTATTTTTCTTCACTGTAATGGAGAACTGGGGTCTCCAGATGATGGATAACCTGGCCAGAGTCACTCCAGAGGTCTGCAGCAGAGCTAGAATATGAGCTGCAGGTTCTCATGCTGTTCTAACTCTCAGCAGACCCATCTTCAGCAGTTTGGCTAGGAACCATACAGGCTGCCACTTTATATGCATTTTTAAATTGGGAGAGCAGTTGGGTTGTTTCTTTCCTCCTTTGCTAGCATTTTAAAGTGCGCTGGATGCAACAGCCTTGGCCTTTTCAATCCAGTTGCCTGTGGACCATTCACAGAAGGGAAAACTGTGCCAAAATGGCTTGAGCATCTCAGGGTAGTGAGCAGTTGTAATGGAGACTACTGTGATCAAAGGAAAGGCTCAAAACAGCTTTCTCGTAAATCCTACCATAAAATATTGTCTACTAATTTCTCACTGGCGTGTGCCCTTCTGCTAACTACCTGGAAAATAAAATAGAAGTGTGCAACAGAATACAGAAGGGCTAAGCTACAGATTTATGAAACTGTTGCATTTTAAACCTCAATAGAGAGTTACATTTTCTTCTGTTGACTTAGGAAATGTGTTTTTCCCTAATTGGCCAAAGTGGGATTAGTAGCTGTGAAAGTCATACACTTTACAAGGCCTTCTGGGAGTTTACACAATGCAGATATTTTCACACACGTCACTGGTGGAGCTCTAACTCATGCAGCAACTCTATGGTATGAACTAACAAGGAGATGGAGAAAGATGAACACAAAAGTTTCCACAGTCTTTTGTAGTTTTTGCACAGTGGAGCCTGTCCCTCCCACTGCCTTCTGTGCTACTGTAAGGAGCCCTGGCTCCCTCACATGAACCCTTGCCATGTCCTCACCCACCCTCTAAGGCTGTTTCTTGGAGAAGACGTCAGTCATAGAATCAAAGGATAATTCAGGTGGGAAGGGGGTCCAGGAGGTCTGTGGTCCAACCCCTTGCCCAAAGTGAAATCAGCTATGAGGTCACACCTGGTTGCTCCAGGCTTTGCCCAGTTGGGTCTCAAAAACCTTCAGTGCCAGAGCCTGCACAGTCTCTCCAGGAAACCTCTGACACTGTCCCACTGTCCTCACAGGGAAGAGTTTTCTCCTTACATACAGTCTGAAGTTTTAATTTCCATTTTTGCCCATTGTCTTTTGTTCTCCTGCAGTGCACCACTGCGAACAGCTTATCTTCATCTCCTTGGTGACCTCCTTATGTGTCTTTTGGGGCTGCTGTTAGGTTCCTACACCCAAGCTGCCTCCCCTCCAGGCTGAATAAGCCCTGTTCCCTTGGCCTATCCTTACAGGACAAGTGCTCTATATCTCAGGCATCTTGACAGCTCTCGAAGTCCATATCTGTCTGACATCCCAGGGATCAAGCCTGGATACCAGGTTAGACCCCTGCAGTACCCCACTTTTTACTGACCTCTATGCAAACTGCCACTCACTGAGCCTAATCATCCAACTAGTTTATCACTCTTGCCAACCATAATGTTCTAACTTGGATGCAAAAATATTGTTGGAGTGACAGTGTTGGAAACCTTGCTGAAGTCAAGGCAAATGACATCCACTACTCTCACTTTGCCCACAAATCCAGTTGCTTCATGATAGAAGGCAATAAGGTTGGTCAGGTGTGACTGATCCTTGGTGAACCCATACAGATTGTCCCCAGTCACCTTCAGCTCCTTCTCTGCTTTTGGAGGGGCATCATGGAATTAGATGTCTCCTGCCCTGAAGTGTCACTTGGGAGAGTGTCACGCCTCAGGGGCATAATGGACCTCCCTGTGCTCTGAAAGTCACCCAGGAGTGCCTGCCTCTTCCCTCTCACAGGTGGTTCTCTCCTGGGGGTGGGCAGACTAATGCATGGGCTCATGGGCATCAGCTTGTGCAGTTTTACAAAGCAGTCCTCAGTCATCAGGGAGAACAGAACCTGACCAGCACCTTTTAAAACAGTATGATGTAAAACCTGTAACCACATACACTTGAATGCACTGTGTCCTTTTGCCTAATCTAACTGTGACCTGCAATTCATCATAAGCTTCTTTTGGTCAGGAGGAAGTGACTCCCAAGGTTGCTTTTGTAATCTACTGACTGCTCATGTCAACTTGAAGATTAGGAGCTCTGAAAAGGCTTGCTTAGAAATCTGGCTGCTCCCACCTGCCCAATGAAGGCATGAATATGACTTTTCAAATTCTCAGAGCACCTTCCACTGGGGTATGTTTCAAACAGTAATGAATGCAGGTTTCTGACTGATCTGTGGCAATAGGCATCATTACTCCTGTTTTGGAGCCCAAAGCAGAGACTTGTGGAATAAACTGATCTAGATAAAGAAAAGAGACCTAGTCAGGGTCAGGAACAGAACCCATGGTGTCTGGCTCCTCACCGTAGTCTTGTACACAACTCACAGGTGTCCTTCCACAGGCAGATTTCACCCATGTGTTTTATTTCACACAGACTACCAAGAGAGTCTGACATCAGTCAAAAATTCCCTGGTGTCTTCTCACAAATTTTGGAGTCATTTATATCCATAGTAATAAAGCTGTATGCCATTCGTTTATTTAGCAGGGTTGTTTTAATGTGCTGTTTGTTGTTTTGATAGTCCGTGTCTTCTTCATATTGTAATCATATTAAAAGAGCATTCTTTTCCTGGAATAAAGAGGTAATGATTCACAAGAGGCATAATTATTCCATGTGGTGCAGGCAGGATGATGCAGAAAGAGCTGTCTTCTTTATGTGTAAGAGGCTTTTATTGCAAGTGTTCTACACAGTAATTAAATTCCTTTGAATGAGGAGGCTTGATTGGATTTTCTTTGGTTTATTGGGAGGAGTCTAAAAAGCAAGGTATTTAGCTCAATTGCTATAGAGTTTTGGCATCTGTTGGAAGTTAGGGAGAAAGGTTCAGAGTGTCTGATTCCCATTTCTCTTATGCTAGTGTTACATGAGCTGAACTCCATTGAATTCCATTAAATTGCACCCTATCTGTATTTGTGTGAGAATCAACCTCAGAAATCCCTGGCAGAAAGCAGCGGGATACCTGAATGCATGCTGTAAGAATCCAAAGTATCTCAGGGAAAAAATCCTCGCTAAAGAAGGTTATTTGCAATTGTGAAGGAAACTTCACATCTACAGCTGTCCATCAGATCTGACACTTGCCTTATGGTGAGTCCAGTCGTGGCTCAAACTGGGACAAAATTTTAAAAGACAGCAGCAAGGAAATAAGAAGTCAGGCAATCATGTAACAAAGAGCCGTACTGTGGCTTGACACCGGAGCCAGGATGCTGGCATGACACAACTCCTGAGTATTTGAGTTGTCAAGCTAAATCATGCTTGTTTAACATCAACTACTCTACACAGCTGCCAACAGTTTTATTGCTGGTTGGGTTTTGTTCTTTTTTTTTTTTTTTTTTTTTTTTGAAAGGACTAGAGTAAAAATGTAAGTTAAAAGGAATACTCTACTATATACATCCTCAACATCTATTAGCAATGGGGTCTGGGTCTTTTAGGATAAATTACAGCCTCTGGGACTGGCCAGAGGAGGACAAGGACACAGACATGCAAGATGAACCTGGACCCAGGTCTAAGGGAAACTATAAAAAAAATTTTACTTTTACTTACTACAAAACCTTGGGCTAGACATGCCTTATGCCTGTGCCTTAGAACCCAAATCAAAGGGAAGTATAAATCTCTAAAATAGGTCTATAAATGCAAAATTTGGTTTTGCTTCATTGGGAGGAGTCTGAAAATCAAGGTATTTAGCTCCTACATGTTGTGCAAAGTGCAATGCAGAGAGGAACCCCAGCAATGGTTTGCAGTCATCCGTGATGCTGGCACATGTGTCTGGACCCGAGCCAGGTCCAAGTGATTAACTCACACATCTCCATCCGTAATAAACTTGGGCATGTTTGTCAGACATAAAGCTTCTTCTCCTTGCAGGATACTGGGCCTGATGGATGTCTGCAACTGAGGATATTTTCTGATTAATTTTAGTAATTGCATCCAGAATGCTTTGGTTTATCACTTCTACTCTCTCCTACTGGCTGCCAGGCATTATGAACCCAACAAACTGCTTGTTCTCTTGTCCTCTTCTGACTTCTTCCTTTCAACGTTCATGTTTTAAAATGAAAGACAGAGCAAACAATAGTTGCACAATCCTTCAGTCTCAATGGTATTTAGGGAGCACTATGAAGCAAATGGGACCTTTCAGTCAGTGGCTCAGGACTTTATGTAAAATATTGCCATAAGCTGACACAGATGAGTAACATCAAACCATAGTTTCCATGTTGCAACTCTACTGGCTTCTGAGTGGTTGTGCTTCCCTTCAGTATTTATTAACTCTCAGCAAGGATCCCTCCTGGAGCCAGCTGTTGGTACAGAAAGTTGGAAATGGAGTTAAACTGTTTGACAAAAAATTGGATTTTTTTTTTTTTTTTTCTTCAAGGACTGAATTAAAATTGGTTCTGTTTTATTGATGTTTCTTTCACGTCCTGGCTTCCCGAGCAGAAACGGTCATACCTGAGGACTACCTGGGTGATCCTGCAAACATGAAGCGGTACAGCACAGATCCTGCTGATTCTGCCTTCAGTTGCAGAGGCTCCATGTACACCATGCGGCAGAGTCCTGCAGATGGACGTCCTGCTGGAGGCTCCTCTTCCTCCTGTAGCCATCGTCCTACCCAGATGTCTTCAGGGGGTTCCTCATCTACTGGCCTGCAGCATCAGACCTCCAGCCCAATGAGGAATGGGACCTATCTTGAAGGAAACAGAAGTGGTAATATAACATCTTCCATTCAGCAATATGCGTTGCCATGCTGGTCCCATGCTGGAGTTTTAACTCACTCTCAAATTCCCAGGAAAATTAGTGATGTGGGTCTGCATTGACATCCATCTGGATGTATTGACATCTATCCAGACCACTCATTTAGAAGGAGAAATAATAACCTACATAAACATAAAATCAATCTGTTCATCATTAAGTGAAAAGGTGCATGTTTTCTAATGCTGTTATTAATTATGTAAACATATGTATTATGTATAATTGTGTGACAATCACAACTGTTATTATCAACTTATATATATAAATATTAATAAATAAGGCATTCTTCCCAAAGATTGATGCTACTTACAGACAGGTACTTGTCATTTGTATGACACCAGATTTGTACAAGATGTGACGCAGAGCAAACCCAAATATTGGTGCCTACCTCAAAGGATTTTAGCAAAAGATTTTGCTTCCTAGTTGCATGGACCATACCACCCCTTTAATCATGAACCAAGCTAGGTTTTGTTTGAAAAAGACTGCACAGCAAATCATATACTATTAGAAATCATCCAGCTCACTGCCCGGGGCTCTTCTATCTTTCAGAAAGAAAAGTCACAAAAAGTTTATCTGCAAATTCAAGTGATACCATTGGAACCACTGAATTCAATAACCCTTCTTCTTCCCTCTCTTTGTAGTTTTGTCCAGTTACCCTGCTAGGATTTACATTTGCTGGGTTGGTTGTTATCCCTATTGGCTCTATTCCTTATTAGCCATAATTTTATTTTTCTTTTTAAATGACGTGAGTTCATCAAATGGGTTAGCTAATTCCCTGAACTTCTGTTAACTTTGTCTTTGTTTGCATTTTCTGAGGTCTCCATTAACAGGTCTTTATCAGTAGTGATTCCAACGGTGTCTTCACCCCTTACTAATTATTCGAACTTCATTTATGCATTTTTCATCTTGAAGATAGCTTTAACAAAGGAGTTGAGTGCCTCAGCCATTCTTAAGTCATTAATTTCTTTCCCTTCCTCATTTATTAATGGAATCTACTGTCATTCTAGTATAACTTTTTTTTAAATCTTGATATATTTGCAGAAGCCTTGTTGGTTTCCTTAGCCCCTTTGTCTGCCATTAGCTCATTACACTGTCTTTATGCCCTTGCAGTTTCCAGGGGAAACACCATTGCTTGGTGTTCACTCCAGAGCCTCTTTCCAGTCACCACAGATCTTTGCATAATTCCTTCACCTCCCTCACCTCCCCAATGCATGTATGACTTCTTGATCCTGAGATTTCACTATTTAATATTTTAGAATATTATTCTTCCAAAATGTATTTATTACCAGTATATTACCAGTATATATTACAAAATACATTTATTGCCAGTATTTATCCTTGTATTTCTTTGCCTATCTAAATTTGCCTTCCTAAATCTTCAATGCCTACCCAAAACCATCACTCATTTTGCTATTATTTTCACACACTTGTTTCCCCTGTGTTACTCTATAATCCAGACCACAGATAAGTGTTTGGTTCTCAACATTATTTTTTTCCTTTACTTACAAAGTCAACTTTACTCAAAGCCAAGTAAATAGTATAGAAACGTACTACTGCAAACAACTTGTAAAAGGTTGTCGGTAAGAACCGGGGGCCTCAGTTACAAAGGAGAGGAAATGAAAAGCCCTTTCTTTCAGATCTTGTTCAGTGCTTTTTGGGCTGGCATAATCAGGTGCTGGGAGGACAAGAGGCTTACTGTGCACAGGATTTATTTTCCTCTCTTCCACTGCTTCCCTAGAGCCTCCTAGCAGAACTGGGATCCTTTCGTCAATCTTTTTAGTTGGCAGCTGCAAGGAGACAAGATTTAACAATGCTGTTATTTGCTTGCTTTGAAAATCTTTATCATTCTCCTTGGGATCCGTTGTTTTCTCTTTGTAGTACATAGGAAGGGTCAGAGCAGTTCAGAGCAAAGGTCTGTCTATCTGTTCATCCTGTCTCCAGCATGAGACAGCAGCACACCCCCAGGAAAGAGATAAGTGCAGAGATGGTGATGCTTCCCCACTACCCTCTCTGGCTTCAGAAATTTGTGGTTCAAGGATTTCCTGAACCAGAGGTGGTGGATTCATACTTAGTAACCCTTCATAGATTTTTCTTTCCTGAATTACTCAGTGGCTTATTGAATACTTTGTGCATTTTCAGCATCCACAAAATTCCTGTGCTTAAGAATGTGTTATGTGAAGAAAAGCATTAGTATTAGGGGTTTGAAACTATGTTTAAGGGACTGAATGTTTAAAATTGGAGCTCCTTAAGCTTGCTCAGCTGCATTCCATTCCATTCTTGTCTCCGACTCTAAATGTTAGTCTTCCCCAGTCTCAGCCAATGTCTTGTGAAAGCTCTGCATGGTCCTGAGCAGGAAGCTAAACTTCAGGAGACAGCTCCATCTCTCTTACCATGACTTCCCACAAAATCTGCAGTCTTTACAAAATGAAAGCCTAAAGGATGGCATGTCTTTTTTTCCTGAACTGAAACAACAGAAAAGTTATAGAGTGGCAATGCAATAGGCTATTCAGGTTTCTATATGTCTCTAGATTAAACATACTAAAGAACGTTGAGGAGCAAAGAGGAGGGGATTGCTTTTGAACCAGGCACCCATGACATGTGGGCGTCTCTGAAGCAGTCACGAGTGACTTTAAGCTGCTACATATAGTACCTTGGGGTAACAGGACTCATCCCAAAACTGCTTGGTATTTTTTATGTGACAATCATTTGACACTTGCATAGACTAGCTCCTCTGGGACCTCTGGGCCTTTTGGCCAGGTCAACAGTAAAAGCTCCCTAAACCTGACATTTATGCAGTAAATATCAGGAAAATGGTTATGAATTAATTGATATTGCTTATTTATAAGAATTGATAATTTATTAGTCCCAGTATCATCCACTGTAGATTAGGATCTGCCACAGAGTTATATGTAAGACCACACAGAGATGGGTTTGCTGTCACGGTCTCTAGAAGGGGGAATAGCAATCCCCTGTGCCCCACCAATGTATAGCAGCACAAACAGCTAGTGCATGTTTGTGCCAGTCATCCACAGTCCCTCTGATCCACTCAGCTGCTTTCTGCAGACTCCAGCAGAGAGCCTTCTGCAATCTGTGTCAGGAGCTGGGTCCTCTGAGGCAGAGGAGAACCATTTGCTCTCGGACACGGCCAGGCAGTTTTCAGTGGCTGTAATGGGCAACACGGTGACAGCCATGGAGTCAAGGTGCCCACAGATACATTATCATACCACTTCTGACATTAAAGAAACGATGTTGTTTCCAGTCACAGACTGGTTTCATCTCCTTTTCTGTTTGCGATAACATCAGCTCTGTAACACTGCAATCCTCACCATAGACTCCTACAAAGCATTGCCTTCTCCTCCTTAAAATTAGAGACTGTATTTCTTTGTAGCTATCATACTTTCACCCACCATTCTGCTTCTGCTTTTACTGGCAATCCCAGACTTTAAAAATACATTTCTTTCTGCAATTGCCTTAGTGCAGTCACACTAAAATTTGATTACGGTCTTCACAAAACCTCTCTTGCACAGGTCTTCAGGATCTGCGCTCTCACTGGGATGCTTCTGAGTGCATTTTTCCTCTTTCTAGGGATAATTTATATACTGCTGAATCATAGGTGAGCTAAGATGAGTAAGCAGTGCATGCCAGTCTCTGTTCTTATTCTCCTCAGTTTGCATGCTTGCAAGGCGGGACACATTAAAAAGAGGAATAATTTCTCTCTGAAACCTCAAACCAATCCTCTTTATTTATGGCTAGGTTTGAAAAATAGCTTGCCTTATTTATCATGGTGGGCAAATATCATGGAAAAAACCATAACCATAAAACATATCTCTGTGCATAGCAGAACATGTCTTTCAAGCAGAATGGATTAGATTAAACCTCAAAGCTCTCATTAATGCAATCAGAAGCTTGATGCCTAATTCTCCAAGAATATGCAAAAAAATACCACACCAAAAAAAAAAAAAAGAAAAAAACAAAAAGGAAAAAAAAAACCTAACCCAAAACAAAATCTCATTTCAGAAAACCAGTTGGGGCTGCTAACAGATAAACATGCACTTTCCTGTCATCATTTGCCAAATTGAAGCTCTTAAATCAGGGAAGGAATAGTCAAGGACATCATAAACCTTTCCAAGCCTGTTTACATAAGAAACAAAGCTTTTATTCCAAGTATGAAGAATCATGTATTCAACCACAATATAATAACCTTAACCCTGCCCTGCAGCTTGTTATTTTTATGTAGATTTTATTATCCAATATTAGCTGTTAATTATTATCACCGGAGGGCCTTTGTTAAAGAGGCAATCCTGCTTGCTAATACATTTCTTTCCTGAAAACATTTGGGGGATGCGGGGTTTGAAGTTTCTCTTTTTCCAGAAGAACACTGCAAGCACCCTGCAGGGGCTGGATCCAGCACCTCCCCAAGGCAGTGGCAAAGGAGCTTCTGACAGCATTGCTGGACTCAGCCCTGGCTACCACTTCCTTGGCAAACACAGTCTGCCTGTTAATTCTGGAGGACATTTACAGCCTGAAAGTTTCAATGCTTTCAGTAAGCTGCTTTTTTTTTTTATTGCCTTTTTTTTTTTTTTTTTTTCCCCTGAAAAAGAGAGGAAAAGCAAGAAAAGGCCAAAGAAACATTTAACGCTGGCCCATGCCTGCATCTCATGCAGCTGGATGCTGGGTTGCTCTGACAATGGGCAGAGGAGCACCTACAAGATTTCATCCCCACGTGGCGCGTGCTGTGCCAGGAGTGGGAGCAGGTGGTGTTGGGACAGGGACTCTGCCTTGTTATGCTGCGGGGCTGAGGCCACCAGCCAGGTGGTACACGGCATGTCCTGCAAGCGACTGCCAGTACAAATCAACCTGCTAAGCCCAATCTTTTTTCCAGAGCTCTCTGCTGATTGTAGCTCATCAAACCCCACTGCGCCCATAAATATCCTGTAATTGTGTTCTCCCACACGCCTGCTTTTCTAATGCCTCTCCTCTTCTCCTGATTAGTGTGCCCTAGACTTTTAGAAAAGTGTGTTCCACAAAGCCTTCCTCCTGTCCTTGTTTATAGTTGGAGGTGGTGGCTTTTATTGAAATAATTCCCATTTCTCTGCATTTTTGAGGGTCTGCTACTTCTGCTTGGTTTCAGTAGATCTGCTACTCCTTATTATCTGCTCCAGTGCAACCAGAGAGAACGTTTTAAAATTTCATTCCCACCCCCTTCCCCTGAGGTAAAGAAATCATTTAGGCCTGCAGCAATATTAAAGTTCATCTGTCACTCCCTTTCCACTCTTATCTATCAATGACTGTACTCCCTCTGGGCTCTGTTTATTTGCCAAGAACATATTTAGGGAGTTTGTTATTTATCTTTCCCTTTTTTTTTTTTTTCCACAGGTTTAACTCCATTTTAGCATCAGATTTGCTTGTCATGCCTCTGCAGCTGTTCAGTTGTTGGATTTCTTTCTTGCTCTCTTCATCCTCCTTCTCAGGAATGTCCCAAGGACAGAGGCAGAGGACAGAGAAAAGCCTGGGTTGGGGCGAGAGATGAGATCAAGCCAGGCCATGTGTTTTCTATTGGCTTTGCCAGGCTTTGGCCACTGACGTGGTATCTCCTGCTGTTTCTGTGTAGGTGATGGTCTCAACTGGGATGCCCCAAGATCTTACCCAGCAGAGGAACCTCTTATTTCTCCTTCCCTGACATCGCTTCAGGCAGGAGGGGGAAGTGCTTCCCTCTGATTACCTAAATTTCCATATCCCATTCCATTAATGTGACAAATTTTTGCCACCTGTCAAAAACAGGAAATTGGATTTGACCTAGATTACGATCTCTAAAAATAATTATTGGTTGTGAGCACTCCCATCTCTTTGTAATCTGAGTATTCATTATCATCTTGATTAATTCTGATGACAGGATGGCATAGGATACCCGGGAGACATGAGACGTCCTCATTTATCTAATTCTTAGGTTAAGTGTGAATACCTTCAGATAAGAAAAAATGTATAGTACTTGCCCTGCTGCCATCAAACACTTTTGTGCTTAATATAATCTTTCAGCAAAGTGATGCTGTTGAAAGAAACCCCCATGCCTTTGTATAGACATGAAATGATTGATTTATTCTTGTAAATAGAGAGATTACACTTAAATGTGTAAACCATGATGTTAAAAAGCCAGAGTAAATTAAGCAACAAAATACATTAAAAAAAAATATGGAAAACCAGATTGTTTTTAGACTCAGCAGCCACAAACTGTGTTCCAGATACTGGTCTGAAAACTGGTGGTATCCCAGTTTTACTAACAGTCTCTGAAGAGTTAGTATCTGCACATCATTTCATGTAGGATTTGAAAGGGTTATCTTCACCTGCCAGCATCTGGAAGAGTACTAGCCATGTGGTCTCTTCAGAAAGGTCATTTATATATTTGCCTTTAAAAAATCAGATTTATGCTATTGATTGCTAGATTGTGAAGGAGTGAATAGAATTCCCCTCCCTGTCATTTCAACATTTTCTCCTCATCCCCCTTCCTTTCATTAAAGGTATTTCCAATATCTGTGAAGGCTCCCAACTGCTTTCAGTGTTCTCTGTTCCCCTTTGCCCTTTCCTGACATTTCTAGAAGCAAGTGAGTTGTGGGCAGGATTCACTGGGCTAGAGGCTGCTCTCCCTGTGCCCAGTGTGAATCCCGGGCTAAGCTCCCTGGGTTTTCCTTGCATTCATACAAATTTAAGGTAAAAAATGTGATCCTCAGTAGCGGCACAACATCTCCCCCAGCCATGTTATGACAGTAGCATGGAAACTTCTGCAGTCCTTTGGGCAGAGCTAAACCTTTTGCTCCTCCCTCTATTTTCCAGCTGGTTTACAAAATCCTGGTTTTAAGAACTGACCTTTGCTTTGAGGTGTCCAATATCTCTACCCATCAGCTGGCATGCAGACCATTGGCAGATCAGGTAGGGGAGAAATACTCATCCCTCTGCCTCCAGACTAGTCTTAGTTCTCCCACTTGTCCCTGACAAAGTTACTCAATATTACTGATGATCCAGAGGTTGGCCAAGATTGCCCTGTTCATTTTGCACTCTGTCTTCATCGTCTCGTGCCAAAGGCTCCAGATGGTGTCTGTACCATTGTGTATTGCATTTATTCTGTGAGCAGAGGCCAGGGTTGCCTGAGTCCATACGAACACCAATCCTAGCTGTCTAATTAAGAGGGCCTGCAGCTATTCCTTGTCCTTTATATCCAGAACAGTGACTTAGCAAATGAGAGTGTAATTATAATGATATTTACATCATAACCCATTATAAAGCCCATCGACCAGATTTGCACATTCATAGCACTGCTGCTTTCTGGAGTTCATCCTTCATAACCGCAAAATATATCTCATTATATTAATCATAAGATGAGAATGGCAGCAAGAAGAAAAAGACCAATATGCACATAAAGTCATTATTTGGCATATATGGGCAGGGACTCAGCTAATATAATTCAGCATAGCTCTATTAAAGTCAACGGAATGGCAATCTACATAAGTCACAAACCCAGCCCACTACATTTGCTCATATGCATTAGGATCGTGGTCTGGGTCACGCATGGGGATTTTCATCCATTTCACCTGTCTATATAAGCTCAGTATTTCTCTGTAAAGCTCAGCCTTTCCCTCCTCAGCAGCTCTGATTGCCCTCTTGGTCACTTGTGGCTCCTCCAGGCTCCAGTTTAGGTATCTGTGGTCTCCCCCTACTTGCACTCGTCCGTTTCCATTTTTGTCCTCTGTAGCGTCTGCGTGCTTACCGTTTGCATGTCTCTCATCAAAAAATGGGCCTTAACAGAAAGAGATGAGTAGGGCTGGGCAAGTAGTATTTTATACACACGTGTGCTGCTGTGTCCTAATGCAAAGTTTGCTTGGTGTGGATATAAACCAATTTAAACAGCTTTCCTGTAACCTAGCATAATATAATTCTTGTAATGGTGAAGCAGCGTAAGTGGGGATGCAAATTATATTCACATGGAGGCTGAGATTTATAATTCTGCAGAGACTAAGAATAAAAACATAAATGTACTTTCATTTCAATGTGCCTTTATTCACATGATTTAAAGCTACAACAAGATGAAGTGACCTTAAATCATCCAGGGCTTATACCATTAAAAAGTCACACGTGCAGTGTTCATCTTTGTGCATTTTAGTAGCTTTCCAAATAGGCATTCATTGGGGACCATCAGCTTCATGAGATTCTAAGATTAGGAGAGTATTGACTAGAAACCTTCCTTTAAACTCTAAGATAAGTCCGATTATCCAAATGTGAAGGAAAAAAAATAAAATCCCTATTTGCAAAATCCTGTTTTCATCCTCTAGCCTTCACATGCAACGGCAAGCTCTTTGTTTAGTGCTGAGCGCTTTCTCTCCAGGTGGGAGGGTGGTGTCTTCTTGAGCCAAGATCCCTGCTGCTTGCAGATCAGACAGCAGGGGCAGCTCAGTTTAAAAGCCTGGCAGCTGGCACATTTTTCCTTCCTCAGCAGGAACCTGAGGGTTTCATGTTTTTTAACACATTCGCCAGCTGGGATCGTGTCTCCCAATAAGCAGTGAGATCAGAAACTGCTTCAAGTCCCCTTCTCTCTTCACCCCATCATCTCAGGTTGCTACTTACACACACAGATCCAACAACCAACACTGCAGCGAGGCTGCCATACCCTTGCACACTCACAAACCAAGAAAACCTCTGCATGCCATTGTAATGTGCTGTTGTGGCCTTTTTTGTACCAATAGTCTCAAGTCCTTCACCAGAACAAGAAGATGTGGCTCGGCCATCAAGCAAGAATCCTTTGACCTGGACGGTGGATGACGTGGTTTGGTTTGTGAAGGATGCAGACCCTCGTGCTTTAGGTCCCCACGTGGAGCTCTTCAGAAAACACGTATGTAGAAAGCTGCCCTTACTGCTTCTGGGTAATTTAAGGCAAGTCGTGGGCAGTCCCGAGAGATAGCCAGTACACATCACACCCCCCCCCCTCAGCTGCCTTTGGCTACTATAGGCAGTGTTTGTGCTCAGTCAGGTTGGACATAGGGCCCTGCAAGGAGTTCAGCACTGCTGGGGTTGAGCTGAAGGGATGTTCACTTAGCACTCAGGAAGGTGGTCAATCACTGGAATAGGCTTCCTAGAGAGGTGGTTGATGCCCCAAGCCTGTCAGTGGTTAAGAGGCATTTGGACAATGTCCTTAGTAATGCTTTAACTTCTGACCAGCCCTGAATTGCTCAGGCAGTTGGACTAGATGATCATTGTAGGTCCCTTCCAACTGAAATATTCTGTTCTGTTCTATTCTATTCTATTCTATTTATGCTGCAATGGGGACACTCTAAGAATGTCTTAGAAAGTGCTCACTATTTGTTCGCAGCTACTCCAGAATAAAATGTTTCTATGCCAAGCCTAAGAGAAAGCACTGAGGATCTTGTGCTCATTTTTCATTGTCAGATTGGCACAAAAAAGACTTGGCTCAATGACAATTTTTTTCCCAGGATACCCATGATTCTTCTCTGAAGAGCATTTTTATGTATGTCTAGATATTGAGCAAGAGAAACCCAAAACAGTCAAGCTTTTAATCTTTCTCCCCTCAGTATTATGTAACTACATAACCAAATTTAACAGACCTGCTGACTCAATGGAGAATATGTTAGCCACTTTTGCTAGGCAATCTCCAGTGGTGAAAATGGTACTCTACTGAATTAGTAAAGGGGAAGGCTTGTTCTGCTGATGCATATGGAACTGGCACCAATGCATGTAATAGCATCGTCAGCCTCTTCCTCTTCCTCCTCCATCACTCCCTGATTAGTTCAGACTGGCTATGAAAATGGGGTTTACCCTAAAAATGACTCACTTGTGTTCGGCTGGAGATCATAGCATTGGATGTAAGTACCTGGGCCTAGGTCTAAATGAGAAGAGCTCCCCAGCCCTGATTCCTGAACAGCAACCTCAGGTTGCAAAGCAAGCAAGAGGGCTTCATCACTCCTTGCCTGTGTGCCAGCAGGGACAGGTAGGGATGCAGTGCTGCAGACAAGAGCCAAGGGGGACAACTGGTGGACTTTCAGCTACACCCTAGGTGCTGGGTTTACAGATACTGAGGAAAGGAGGTGGCTGAGGAACAGATGAAAATGAACACAGGCCTTGGTGTTTGCTCACCTGAGGGAGGTATCGAGGCCATCTGCCATGCTGCAGACAGGCCAGTGGGGTAAGAACAGAGAACACAGTGGTGCTAAGACTAAATCTGCAATTACAGGTTGGGTGCCAGCCTCCTTTCTCTGCCTGCTGCAGAGAAGTCAGAACTACCTTAAAAGCTGAAAGTGAAAATATGGCCTACGTCAGCCATGGGGCTAACCAGGCAGATAAACAAGCCACCTTCAGATTTAAAGGAACTTGTTTTAAGCATGAGTTTTTGAGACTATCAGAAGGGTCTGTGCCTCATGAGAAAACTCTTCATGGAAGGGCAAGAAAATTGCCATGGTCTGAAGCATGCAGGTACCTCCCAAAGAAAAGAAACTTTTACAGTTCATCCTGTAATATGGGCTGTGCAGAAGCACAGTTTCTGTCTAGTTTCCACTTGCAGCAAAGGATGGCACGTGTTTTTTTTCTAGCAACAGGGCAGTGACACGCTCCAGGCAGTAATAGGCCAGCTGCACTGGAGCATGCCACGATACTACAGCTGCTCTGTGACCAAAGAGATCAATCTAAATTGCTACTAAAGACTGTCCCTGTCATCCTTTGTTGAACACCCAGCACCCATGGGCTCTACTTATCATTAGTTTCCTTGTAAAATATGCCATAGGTGTGAGAACCTGGCTAAGATTACCACACAACTCAATTCAATTACGCCTTTGAGTTATATATGTCCCTGCAATTTTTCAGCTTTCAAATCTCATCTGGATTAGCTCAGAGACCCCGGGGGTGAGAGACAAGTGATTAGTCCATTAACCTTATCCATATCTTCCTGTATGTTCCATCTTTCTATGCAGCAGGTGCATAATTTACTTAGGAGCACTTACTGTCATTGACAAGACCCAGCTATCGCCTGAAATCATTGCGTTGGTGATCAGCTCATCTGAGCTATGACACTGGGAGGGAGAGGGTGGTGGGACCACCAGGAAGAAAATGCTGGGGGAGGCATCCTGCACATGGGCAGTGTGCTTTCCCACTACTTTACTAAATCCACTTGGGTATTAATTGCAGTCCCTGGAGCTGCCTCTCCCAGCATGCAGTAAGGAAGTGCAGCCTGCATCCTTCACCATTGCAATAGGTATTGCAGGAGGACCTGGCTCTGGTTCTGCTCTTTCCACCAGGAACAGAAGCTTTTCTTCTTGCCGAGACACCCAAGGAGCTCCATAACAGGTGGCTCCCGAGAGTGTCCATCAAAGACCATGAAACTGCCTACAACCTCCCCTTTGCTGTTCCCTGATCCCTCAACAGGGCTGTGTGCCAAGGAGAGCTGAGTCCGTAGCTGATAGATCTTTTGGCCCCATGCAGAGGAGCCATTGGCCTGGCAGGGACCTCATAGTGGCACTGCATGAGAGCCCTGTTTGGTGCTCTCTCAACGAGAAAGACTTGGTAGGAAGACTGGGGAAAGGGAAATTGAGGAGGTGAAAGAGTTACACAGGAAAATTACAGGTAGAAAACTCAAGCTGAAAGCTATTGAAGCAGTGTTATGGTCTGACACTTCAATTATGGCCAGTGATTGGCAAATGCATGTATGAAAGAGACAGAAACCTTTGAGTTTAACATAATTAAATCGATTTATTCAAATAGTAACCTGTTGCTGCCAGTGCTAGACATCAGACTCATGAGCATGCATCCTTCTCTAGACTTTTATCTTGAGTGTTTGAGCACTGACCACTGAGCTGCCACTCATTGCACTGATGGCCTTACCAGCATTGGTGGCTGTTCATGAGATTGCAGAATACAAAAAGAGGAATATATATATGTATATATATCCCAAGCAGGATATAGAACCTGAAGTCTTTGATTTTACTCAGAATTAGGAGATTAAACAGCTATGAAGATAGTGACTTTCATCTTTCTCATTAAAAATCCTCATCCTGGAAGACAAACACCACTGGGTGCAATTCTTGTTTGCAAGGCACAGGGCTTCTTTAGGGCCTATGCTGCTTTTTGATCAGTATCTGAGAATAAGTGCTCAGTAATACTCATTCTTGCCAGTGGAATCTGTATGTTTATACCCACTGTTTCATGACCTTCCTGGTAGGGCTATTGCAGACTTGGGGACCATGCTATAGAATCTTTTTTTAAAATATTTTTGAAAAGGGCTGACACAGTAGTACTGTAGAGAAGTCAAGCCAACAATCTGCACAGGGACGTGGCTAATATGGGATATTTAATTGGATTTGAATGCTCCCTCTGGCATACTCTTGTCATGGAGTTTAATCTTGACCCCTACACAGTAATAATAATGGAAATAATAAAATGCTGAACTCAACATTTAGAAACAGCTGCCTCTGCACCAAGCCCTTGACAGTGGCACCACAGTTTCAGGAATTTGTTTTTCTTAGGTAAATAGTGATTGCAGGTAATACTTATTCTTACTTTCCCTTGGCTTTCTTAAAATAACTGGAATGAGAGGGGGAGGGTGAAGAAAGTTTCTCTTATGAATAGAGTGGCTGTTGCAAAATGAAGAGCATTAATCGAGTTAATCAGAAAGTGACCTTAACTGCTCATCAGCTGAATCACCTACTGAATGGAATAATAATAATCAGGGCAAATAGGATCCATAGTATTGTTTAATTAGTGGATAATAGATCACAGAGGAGTGATCTGACCATCAAAATCATAGACTACAATATATACAGCATTAGTGTGAAAGTATATGTGCATATGTAGCTCTGATGGCCCAAGTATGCAAGTGTGGTGGAGACTGTGGGGATGGACAGTATTTTTTTGCAGATCACTGATACAGTTAGGAATAAACAGATAAGCTTAGGATGCAGGGAAGGACAGTTGAAAGCTTGCGTTTTACAGTCCACAGAGTCTGTTCCTCTGCCAAGCCAAGCTGGTTTGTGCTCAGTACAGCACTTTGAAAGGTCTGGGATAAACAACTGAACTTGGTGGCAATTTCCTCCACTTAGGTGAGGGTTAAAATAAATTTGAACAAATGTTATGAATAATTACAATGAAATAAGTTACTACTATCTTCAGCTTAAGAAACATACATGTATCTCTCACTGGATAGAAGTGTACTGCAGCTACATGAAACATGCAGATAGCCAAGGATAAAGCTGGAACTGAAATTCAGAGGTGTGCTAGTAGCAGTTCATGAGGCTGCATCCCTCTCTCGCTCCATCACTCCCTCCTTTCTCAAGGCTGACTGGCTATTCTCACAATTCAGCTTAGAGCAATCCTGTTTTTTTAAATAATTCTCATGTTTTAATTGCAAGATAATTGAAAACCTAGATAAACTTTATAGATCTTTAAAGAATAAATATAGTACTATTTGATTAACCACACCTTTAGAGTTCCCTTCTATCACAGATCAGATTTCCGCTTTTGAAATGAAATTTCAAAATCCATGACATTTTCAGCTAGCTCTACTCTACAAGATGTGCTATTTCTGACTCCCCTTGTTTGACGTGTCAGGATGCAGAACTGGAAGGGAGCTAACACATTTTGATTCTCTTTCTCTCTTTTGAAACCAGGAGATTGATGGCAATGCTTTGTTGCTGCTGAAAAGTGACATGATCATGAAATACCTGGGGCTGAAACTGGGACCTGCGCTGAAACTGTGTTACCACATTGATAAGCTCAAGCAAGCCAAGTTCTAACAATTTCTTGTACAACAGAACCTGACCTAAATCTAGATGGAAAACTGAAGGTAACATGTTGCCTTACAGAAATGCATTCATTTGCAGATTGTTTTTCCTTCCTTTTTAAAGACTTTCTCTTTTTTAACATTTGTGCATCGTCACCTTTTTTTAATCCAATGGGCTCTTTTGGGCTGCTTTGTGTTAATAATTTGCCAAAAAGTATATAATTACAGTAATTATTTTGTATCATTAATATGATTATGATTATAGTAAGTCCTATTTTTGTAATCAGAAGTGGGAAATCAAAAACAAACACAACTCCGGCATATGCTGAGGACTGCTGGAAGAGTACCTACGAGTCCCTCACTTCTCATGGGTCCGTCTCACAGGAGTAACCGCCAACCTGCATCAGCTGGGCCCCGGCTCCACCACCGATACTCAAGGGCTGGAAAAGCGCGGTGGTCACGCGTGGTCTGATGAGAACTGCCCCATGTTTTGCACTATCCGGAAAACTTGAATTCTTCAGTTTAAGAAAAAAAAATAAGAAAAAAGAAAAAAAAAGAAAAAAAAAAGTTTTTTTTTTTTACAAAAAAGAAAATAGGGCAGAAAAGATTTTTTTTGCAGCTAAAGTACTTTTTCCCACTAGAGGGAGCAAGCCTAATATACTTGAGGCTGGAGCTCGGATGCCATGCTGCTTTCTGTCTGATGAGCTTTGACCATCACGACTCTCCTATCGAGCACATCCATAGATACCAAAAAGGAATCGCAGGCTTCCAGCAGGATAAGCCTGTCACCGTTTACAGCTAATTAATTCAAGAAAAGCCCAAATGCACAGAGTGTTTCTGACAGGATGTTTCCCATTACGCTGAAGAGGGGGTGGATGGTTCCCACGGTGTCTGGCGTGCTCAGCTGTTCCCTGAGCCATTTCTGTCTGGCGTACACTTTGTGGCACTCTAAGAAAAAACAGAATTTCTGGGTTTGGTTTTGTTTGCATTTTTAAAAAGTGAAGGGGTTGGGTGAGAGCATTCCCCAGGTGAGGCTGGCAATGCAGGGCACATGTTTGTACTTTGCAACGACAGCCAGGTCTGGGGTAGATGCTGCAGGGTCGGTTCCTGATTGCGCCACAGCCTTCAGCACATAGGCAGATGTGCCAGACATTCCGTCTCGAGGGGATTAAAAATAATGCTCTTCTGCCTTGTAAACAAATCCAAAAGGTGCTCATTGATATTCCACATAGCCAGGTGGGAGAGGACAGGTCTCAGGCTGAGAAGGCGGTTTGTGGCATGGGTGTGCCCTCATTTTCATCCTTCACAAAGGAGGATGGCAAAGGGATACAGCCATACACTTTAAACCTTTAGTGTGTGACAAAGAGAGACAGCAAGTGTTTGCAAGTCATGCAGGTTATTTTAGAGATAGCCTCAACTGAATAGAGAAATGGGGTCCTGATAATATGCAAGACGTCATACTGTTCGACCCTGTTTATGCAGAACAGAGTACTACCAAAAATACCTCATGGAATAGAATTCATCTTGATGCATATTGCTAGACTAGAACTCCTACAAAAGATGCTGGTTCAAGACCTAATCCTGAAAATCCTTAACAATATTAGAAATCATATCCCTAAGGACTTTCACTGAACTCTTGGGGACTACTCCATCAAATGAAAAAAGTTCTCTGCATACATTTGCAGGATTGAGTCTCTGCAGAACTGACCAGCTTTCAGCAAATCCTGTCTACACCCTGAAACAACTTTAATAGGAACAGCTGAACAAGTGTGTTAAATGAAAAGTCATGTACTATTCAGTGATGTAATATAATGAACCCTAAATGTGTTGATGCTTGGAAGGTAACACCCACCCACATCACTTTGTATCCATGGTGTAGAGAATGGAAATCTGTTCAGCCAGCTGTCTGGTTGAGGCAGAGGTGACTTCACGTCAACACCAAACCTGTACAGTTCATTTTCCATTCTACATCTTCTAAAAAATGAATCTCCCCTCCCCCCCAAAAAAATCCCCAAACTATATAAAAATCTTTCTGTATCAGTAATATTACCATCAGAGAGTCCTCAAACAACACTTTTTTTATTTTCTCCCATAATTAACCCTGCAGATAACCCCTTTGTTTCTCAAACGGTGGTTTAAATTCTTCCACTGAGAAACCCACCTGGCTGTAGTGTATCCATAGTCAGAGCTGGTTAGAATTTATCAGATGTCTTCAATGCTGGAAATCCCACTTAGTCAAAATCAGAACTCTTCATAAAATCATGTCACTTTCTAATGTAAAATTCTATTTAACTGAAACTGCAGCTTTTGGTAATGTCAAAACATCACTTTGACATTTTGGAAATGGAACATTTTTGTTCCAAGAAGATTTTTGCATGTTATTGTATTTTCCTGGAGAATCTGTAACTTCACATTTTGTTCTGAGAGTGGGAAAAAAAACTCTACGACTAAAGACTTCCCTGAGCAAGAATCCTTCCCATTCAGCTCTGGGTCTCACCCCTTCCCCCCACCTCCCCCACTCCGGACGTTACAGCTCAGAGGGCTGATAATACCAGTGCAGTATTTACAGACTCCTTAGTGGCAATGGTGTTCCTACATTTAATATGCTGAAATAGTTCTCATGTATGTATCTGATGTATACAGTCAGTGGTGCTATGTCATTTGTTATGACATTTGTAGGTATGACAGGACTGCCCAGGCCATGATATTTAATGTTCTGGTTTTCCCAGGGGATGCAGTTAGTGGATTCATTTTACATACAAGTGAAGCTTTTAAGATAAATTCCTCACTGCATGTTTTGGTTGGTTGGTTTGGTTTCTGTTTGTGTGGGCTTTGGTTTTGGTTTTTTTTTGGTTGGTTGGTCGGCTTGGTTTGGCTGTTGGTCTTTTGGTTAGTTTTTGTTTTAACTGAAAGGCAATTAGGAGGCAAATGGTACTCCAGTACTACTGCAATTAGAACTAATTTTTCTCTTTCAGGACTTGTTGGTGAGAGTAGTTAAGCAGCTCTGCTGTGCCAAGGGTGTTAGACCATTTCCTCAGTGCTACAGAGCCAGGACAGGCATGTCAGCTGCTTCTCCATTAGCTGCTGCTTTAGACATTGCTTGCACAAATTACTTTGCTTGCTGTTCTATTCCTATCTCTGGCTTCAGACTGCAGCCAGCCCAGCTGCATTTCTGAACTATTCCCAGCAGATGGGTGGATGTGCATACCCTTAAAAGCAATACATGTGCAACTTCTCTACTTCTAAGCACTTACAGCTGGATCAAAAGGCACGTTGGTTGCTTCAGGCAGTTTCAATACTTTGTGTGTATTTGCTTTAAAAAGAAAAAAATAAAAGCAAGCAGGCAGTCTAAGGATCAGGGAGAGCTCTTCCCCTGCTCAAGTACCAGGCGTTAGGAGCACAGCACCAGTGGCCCCAGGCAGACCAAAATCAGCCTTGCATCTAGCCTGGGTGACCAGCTCAGCCTCCGCTGCAACACCAGTCAGACACACTGCCTTACCACCCACCTGCCATCCCAGCTGCTTCACTCACACCAGCAAATGCCTCTTTTGCCACCAGCCAGACCTAACTGTGTGTCGAGGAATGCCTGTGGGAATGCCTCCACCTCTCCCAGCCCACCGTCTGGCTTGGCAGGCTGAGGAGCACAGCGGCCTTTGCAAGGTTAGCAGCT
This sequence comes from Megaceryle maxima, assembly GCA_024605025.1. Taxonomy (NCBI): domain Eukaryota; kingdom Metazoa; phylum Chordata; class Aves; order Coraciiformes; family Cerylidae; genus Megaceryle; species Megaceryle maxima. The sequence goes on along the minus strand of JANHGN010006616.1, from coordinate 24,727 downwards.
TCTCTCGATCTGATTAGTGCAGGCAGGCACACTTGGGACTGCCATGTAAAGCATCACTCTGGGCTGCTACTGCCCTTAAGCTGATAGCTGAAATTCTGTAGGTTGTCAGCAGTCTTCACGAGTTACGCCTCTTCTTAAAAATATAACGGTTGTGAGAGATAAAGCAGAACATTATTAGCAAAACCAGCAATAATCAGCAGAACAATTAGAAAAGGGCTAATCAATTGTACAACTGTTTTAAAGAGACCTTTAAGATAATTGAGATCTGCTCAGGGCAGCCCTCAGGAGTCACAGAGTTTGGAGGTAACAGAGAAAGTCTGGTGGAAGGAAGACTTTCCCAAGGTAGAGATCAGTTAAGTAAACTGGATATCCACAAGTCCATGGGTCATGATGGGATGCACGCACAAGTGCTGAGCGAGCTAGCAGAAGTCATTGCTGGGCCACTGTCACTTTTGAAAGGTCCCGGAGAACAGGCAAGGTGCCTGAGGACTGGTGGAAAGCCAACGTCACTCCAGTCTTCAAAAAGGGCAAGAAGAAAGACCCAGGAAGTTACAGGCCTGTCAGCCTCACTTCCATCCCTGGAAAGATGGTGGAACAGCTCGTTCTGGGCATCATCTCAAAGCACGTGGAAGAACAGAAGGTTATCAGAAGTATTCAACATGGATTCACCAAGAGAATATCATATCTGACTAATCTGATAGCCTTCTGTGATAGCATGACTGGATGGATAGATGAGGGGAGGGCAGTGGATGTTGTCTTCCTTCAGCAAGGCTTTCGACACTCACAGGAGAGCTTAGCAAGTCTGGGTTAGATGAATGGACAGTGGGGTGGATTGACAACTGGCTGAAAAACAGAGCTCAGAGGGTTGTGACTAGTGGCACAGAGTCTAGCTGGCGGTCCACAACAAGTGGTGTTCCCAGGGATCAGTAGTGGGTCCAGTCCTGTTCAATATATTCCTTAATGACCTGGATGAAGGGACAGAGTGTACCCTCAGCAGCTTTGCTGATGGCACAAAACTGGGAGGGGTGGCTGATACACCAGAACACTGTTCAGTGAGACCTGCACAGACTGGAGAGCTGGTCAGAGAGAAGCCTTATGAAATTCAACAAGGGCAAGTGTAGGGTCCTGCACCTAGGGAGGTGTGTGATACACCCAGTGTATCAGTACAGGCTGGGGGCTGACCTGCTGGAAAGCAACTCTGTGGAAAAAGACCTGGGAGTCCTGGTGGGCAATAGGATGACCATGAGCCACCAGTGTGCCCTTGTGGCCAAGAAGGCAGCCCAGGGTGGATCAAGAAGATTGTGGCCAGCAGGTTGAGGGACGTTCTTCTCCTCCTCTCGTCTGCCCTGGTGTGGCCACATCTGGAGTATTGTGTCCAGTTTGGGGCTCCCTGGTTCAGGAAGGATAGAGAACTGATGGAGAGGGTACAGCAAAGGGCTATGAAGAAGATTAGGGGGTTAGAATATCTCTCTTATGAGGAAAGACTGAGGAACGTGGGTCTTTATAGTCTGGAGAAGTCTGAGGGGGAATCTTATCAATGCTTATAAATACTTAAATGGTGGGCATCAGGAGGATGGAACCAGTCTTTTTTTCATTGGTGCCCAGAGACAGGACAAGAGGTAATGGACACAAACTTGAACATAGGAAGTTCCATCTAAACAGGAGGAGGAACTTCTTTACTTTGAGGGTGGCAGAGCCATGGAACAGGCTGTCCAGAGATGCTGTAGACTCTCCATCTCTGAAGATACTCAAAACCTGCCATCCTGTGTGGCCTGCTCTAGGTGAACCTGATCTGTCAGGAGGGTTGGACAAGATGACCTCCAGAAGTCCCTTCTAACCCCTACTGTTCTGTGATTCTGTGAGACCAACCATTAGCACAGCACTGTCAGTTCCCCACTAAACCATATCCTGCAGCACCACATCTATATGTCTTTTAAATGCTTCCAGAGGTGGTGACTCCAGCACTTCCCTGGGCAGCCTGTTCAACTGCTTGACAACCCTTTCTGTGAAGAAATTTTTCCCAGTATCCATTCTAAACTTCCCTTGGTGCAACTTAAAGCCATTTCATCTTGTCCAATAGCTTTTTACTTTGGAGAATAGACCAACTCTCACCTTGTTACAACCTCCTTTCAGGTGGTTGTTGAGAGCAATAAGGAGAAGTTTTGTCATGAAAAGATGCCTCTGTTGAATCAGCCACAGGAGCACAAACTATCCTGTGGTTCAACCAGTGCTCTCAGGCAAGGCAGGATGAAAGGACAGTGTGGGAGCAGGTGTGCAGTTTTAGAAAGCAAGCAGCTCTGAAGCCTGTCCCCAACAGAGGCAGCTGTGGATGGGCTTTCCTCTCACCCTGGCACAGCCACCTCATGGTCCTTTCCTGCCCACGGGGGGTGTGGTGCCCTCCCCTTTCCATCTACAACCCTGGGGGCTGAGCAAGCTCAGGGAGGAATCTGTCAGCTGTTACCTCCTCAAAACATACCCCGAAATCTTCAATTAATTAGTTAGTGCCTTCTTAGGTTTTCCTTCTCCTTTGTCTCTCTCCGCCCCCTACCCCCCTATAACTCCCCACCCTCCCGCACCCCAGCCTGGCCTTTGAATGGCCTCTATTTGGAAAAAGACATCAGGAGAGGGATCCCCCAGGCCCCTCCAGGAACCCAGGGGTGACCTCCCCACTCACTCTGTGGAGTCGCATGTCCCAGGTTAGACATCTGCCAGGATGAAACTGGTCCTGCCTTGGCACCAAGGAGGAAGGCAAGAATTAAATGCTCCTTTTGTATTAATTAAAATGAAATCTTTTTTGGGTACTTCCCCTTTCTGAGCTGCAGCCACCCTCCCCAGCAACCTCCCAAATGGGCTGCCCACTGCTGACTGGGGGTGGCAGATATAGCAGGACAAAAACAAGGCACTACCCTGGCTTGAAACTGGTTTGGATGGAGAGAGGCATCATGCCCAGGGTTTTGGTCTGTGGGATTCTGCTCCTTCTGATCCTTTGCTCACAGGTCACACTCCAGTGTTTCGGTCTGCACATTCAGTCTGTTGCTGCACAGATTTTGTCTCCAAATCAATCCTCTTGAACTTGTGTTAGGGGATTGCTTTGCTGGCGAGGGCTGCTTCTACATCAACAAGCTTGGGGTTGCTAGGGAAATAAATCTCAATAAGCACTTTGGGGGCAAAATATCAGGGAAATGGCAGGTCAGCAAGAGCCTCCCTTGCTTTCGAAGCACTTCTGTGTGCAGAACCTTACTGCAGCAGCTCTGGAATGGGACCCACACACCATCACTCCCCATTGCTGGTAATTGGGTCATGTGGAGCCATACAGATTTGCCTTCTCTCAGCAAGAAATACGGTCCCAAATTCTCACACTTTCACCAGGGAAAGCAGGCACACGTTGCCTCTGATGCCTTGCAATAGTTGCACGCTGCTTTCTAATCCACAGTCCCTTCATGGACAATTAGAAACTGATTCCCTTGGAAATGTAAAATTTTGCTTGAAAAAGAAACACTTTTATTCACTGCCATGAGTTAAATATTATGGAAACATGTCTGCTAACAATTTGCTTTGTGTAATTTGTACTAATGCTAATAAGCAACAGCTGCAACACTTCCTGTTGTAAATTCTTTTGTGGTTGCAGCGGTATTATCACATCTGTACTTCACAAATCTGATAGACACGAGCACAACTCGCTCCTTCTGGCCCCAGCTCCAGCAAATCCCGGCGCCTCAGAAGGACGGCTATGCAAATGTGAATTTACAGTCTCTGTTTCCCTTCACTCCTGGAGTCTCGGCTCCCCACCAGGTGCCTGGAGCTAGAGGGGTGGGTGGGGATGTGGTAGCCCAGAGGTCAGTCGGTGTGTGCACGGTGGGGTTGGATGGGATTGCTTTCAGCAGAGACATCACTGACTGGCCAGGTTTATTGCAGTTCAAGCAGACAGGTTTTGGTCAGAGGCTAAGTGCAGAGGAAATATGATTTATTAAAGAAAAAGAAAGAAATATGAGTGTGTAATAGACTGCCACCATAAGACTTAAGCTGAAACTCAAGAATCTTTCAACTGTAATCTAAAGAAAAAATGTTTCCCTCACTCAAGACGCTAAATAAAGCATGTTAGGCCAAACCCAGGTCCCAGTGAGGTCCGTGTAAGTTTTTCTATTGAATTCACAAGACCGAGGCTTGGCTCATAAACCAGGTCAAGCTTCAGGCATGTCCCATAGTAACTAGAGCCTAACAAACGATTTCATTCTCCCTTACAAAGAGCAGAGACAGCCACTGCTGGCCAGCCCCCCCTCCCCTGCTCCCTGGAGAGCTGCTAGCTTCCTGGTAGAGAACTCTTCCAGCTGCACCTCTACCTGATCCCGACACCTTCTCCAGCTAGCCTCGTGTTTTAGCTATGAGTTTCATGGAGGGTGCTTTGGGTTTTCCACTTCGCAGCAAACCAAAGCCTGTGTGTGGAGGATTTCAGCCGTGCCGCTAGGCAGAAACTCGCCCTGATTTGAACATGACTTCACTGGGAGATTTCCTCACGTTCCTGAGGCAAAGCCCTAGGTGGAATTTGAAAAGAAAACTTTTCAAAATCAGTCCCAGTGACCTACAATTTTTGGCTCCTTCAGCATCCACAGCACTTCATCATACTTCAAACGGTTGAGTCTCTTGGTAGTGCCATAACTGAACAGGAATAGCTCACAGGACTTCAGAAGAGACTCCATCTCTTGACTACAGAGTCTTGATCCTTTTGATCTATAGGCAGCTGCCAAAAAGCCACATCTGAAGTGGACAGGAGAGCGTATGTGTGTGTTCCTAGAGAGGCTTGTCCAGCTGCAGAGACACACTTGCTTCACGAGATTGAAATAAGAACGGAGCAGAGGAGCAAGGAAGGATGGGCTTCAAAAATGGGCACGTTCCAGGTTTCATTAGGGTTCCTGTGGAGTTTGTCTCCAGGCTTGCATTGAGCTTTCCCTGCATAGAGCAGGATTTCTTTATTACTCAGACTTTTCCCTTGGTGTTATATAAAGCTGAGATCATGCTGCCCTGTTTGAATGTGAAGTATGGGCAACCAATTTCCTATTGCCAGAGATCTCTAAAAGAGTGGGGAATGGGAAAAAAACTGAAGTCCAAGCAGTACAGGAATGAGGATATTTCAGAGCGGAGCAGTTTTACAGCTTTCGGTGTCATTCAGCTGAAACACAGGAGAAGGGGAGAAAAAGGACTTCAGAATTAGAGTGAATCCAAGACAGTGAAAGACTAGTGATTAATTTTATCCCTCACTTTGATGGTTTCCTGACCTGCAATATGTTTTATGGCCCTGAGCATTTGCTGCAGTGGCAGTATTGTGAATTGATCCATGTGTCCAGGTTCCACTGGAACCAAATGACTGTCTCTAAAACCTATCTGTCTTCTTCATGGCTTTTCTAATGTGCTGCTGCATCCAGAAGGCTTCTGATCAGCTTGGTAAGGGTCAGTATTTAAAGAAAAACATCCTTATTTTTTTTTTCCTTCTTCTTGTGGCACAAGAACTTCAGAACTTTAGAAAGCAGCTATAGCCACAGGTGTATAGCAAGTCAACACACACTGCCTTTTCATTTTATGCCTCTCAGAAACCTAGTAGTAAAAGAAAGTCTCTTGCTTACCCAGTCTATATGCTTGCAAGAAGCCACCCTAACTTCCAGTCTTCCATTGACCCTGCTGTATATTTTAGGGTTATTCCACATTTTTACCACTGTAAACAAGATCATTGTCTGATCTACCCTCTGACAGTGCTAACAGTTCAAATACAAGCATGTGTGGCTGCTGTTTTCAGAACTCACTACCTGTGTCACAATGACACGTAGAGATTGTGTCTGGCGCTGTCTCATACCGTGAGATGCTCAACCTGCCCTAAAGAGTTGACAAATTCATGAAGCAAAGGGACAGCCTAAGGAGAAGGGTTTCCTAGAGGCAGTTTTCCTTCCCTTTTGCAGATAAATGCTGAAAACAGAAGTCAGTAGCACAAATTTCCCACTGCCACATGAGGGAAAAATAGCAGATCACTGAGAATGAAGCAAAACTTCCATGAAGGTGAACTGTACTGCCTCCTTCCCAACACTGTTAAATCTGACCTTTGGTGAAGCCAGGAGTTTGAACCCAAACCTCCTGATCTGAATCTGGTGCCTTACTCACAAGAACATCCACTCTCACCGTATTCCAACCTTTCTTCCTGTGCTGTCCTCAACTGACTTACTCCTTGCAAAACGCTTGCCCAGATCTTCCTTATGCACCTGAAAAATAGCACCCAAATGAACCTTTAAAGGTCAGTTAGTCTTTCACCCTGCCCTCATTCTTCTCCATCTTAGTCTTCCTCTGCTCTCTACTCTTTTCCCTTCCAACTTCCCACCCCTTCCATCCCTATTCCCCTACTGCAGTTCTATTTTTTTCTCCTTTATTCTTTTCTTGAATCATCCCTTATTTTTAGCTTTCTGTCTTGGAGTATGTGTCTCTTGCATCCCTACTGCAACTCATTCTCTACCTTTTGGATCTTCTCTGTTGTTCCATTTCTCTATGTTTCCCCCCCCCCCCTTCTCTGTGGTTTTCTGCAAACCCCTTTCTCTCCTTTCATTCAAGTTTTTTCTTCACGGGAGAGTGAATTTCTTCTTCACAGGAGAGTCTAGTGCCAGTTCTGCTGTGACAAAGACTACCACATGCAGACAATATTTGAATTAGGTTTCCTCTGGGTTTTTTTACAGACTTTTTATCTCACACAAAAAAACTTACCACTGCTTTCCTTCACCAGTAAGGAAGGCACTTTCTGAGGATGGTTTTTAACTAGTTGGCTGATGACTACCTGCAATGAATACCTTATTAAAGGCTCGGCACTTTTACGTAGAGTGAGTGCTGTTTTCCCCTCTACCTTCCATCTTTTCCTGTGCTGCCTCTTGATAGTCAAGCTGCTTAAATGCTTATTGAACAGTCCCAGTTACATTGCTCACTGGGACGAGTCCTTGGCTCCCGCTGTGTTCTGATGGCCATGTGAGCCAGGCTTGGCCCTGTGAATGGCAGACCATTAGGCAGGTGTGAGCAGTGATGTGTTCTGAGCACAAAGCCACGAGCATCGCTCCTCCACACCTGGAGAAGGTCCAGCTTGCTTTCAGCCGGCATCAGAAAGTTGTTTGGGAACAAGAGATGCCCATTGCCAATGATAATGACAACAGGAGGTAGGAAAGAGCCATCCAATTGGAGGAAGAAGAGAAGCAGTGTTGGCCAGCTGGGAGGCAGTGGTGGGATAGACAAAATCAGCAGTGAGGGAAGGTCGCACTTGTAAGCCTACATCGAGCATTGTGACAAAAATCTGTGTGGCAATTGGCATCATAATATTTACAGCCTCATCCTTCATACTGAAATATGTGCAGTAATGCAGGGCAGATTCACACATGGATGCACAAGTGTGAGTTTAGAGTAATGACTGTAGCTTCTGTGGGGCTACTGCTTACTTTTACCAGTGGGAATGAGATCAGATTTTGGCTCTGGGTCTCTGTTTCCAAACAGTGTGAAGGATGAGAGCAGAACAGTTTCTATCCAGCTGGAAAGTGGCAGCCTTAAATCAGGCCACAAAATAGCACAACTCCTGCTCACACTTTTTTTTTTTTTTTTTTTTTTTGGTCTAAATGCTGCTCTGAGCTCTCTTCCAACTCCTCAGCATTAGCTTCCAAGGCTAGTGAAGCATGTACAGGGCTTTTTTGATGTATGTGCAGCTATCAGTTTTTGTATTGCTAATTGGGCTCAGAGTTTGTTAGCTTTGATTTTTAATGTTCTGTAATTTCCTAGATAAGCCTCAGTTTCTGCAGCAGCTGTATAAGTAGGGCTGTTTTTACCACATCTTACAGGTATTTTACAATCTTGGACTTTTCTATATATTTACTATATGTTATTCTTGCCCTTCTTGAAAGGTGAATGGCATCTCTTTCCCAGTACTGTACAACCATTTGTAAGGGATATCAGGTATCAAGTGACTATATGGTTATTTTATTTTCTTTAGGCATATACAAAATCTGCCAGAGATAAAACCCCCTGAATATAAACCCAATCTAGTTACAAACAAGAGTTCAAACTCACATTGCCTTGCATTCAGTCACTCCCAAATTTCTTACAGCCTATACCGCTGATAGATGCAACATCTCCACATCTGACATCATTAGAAAAATGCATTTGTGAATGTTCTCATCCAAACCTCACAGGAGGTAACGGGAGCCTGTCCAGCATGTGGCACAGGCTTCTCTTCCAAGACTGCTCTCAAAACAGAGAAATCAGCTCACATACATTAGCTTACCAGACTTCCTTCACCTACCAGTGTCTATGTTAAAAATAGAATGTAAATAATGAAATTCCTTTTTAATAAAAATGCGCTGTCATGATGAAATTATGGACTTGAATGATGCTGACTTCAGTCTTAGGTCTTGTGACTCTGTGTGAGTTGTATCTAAGGCTGATGTATTTTGAAAGTCCTTGGCTCAGACTGTCTCACTTATTTTCATCATTTTGCCTAGTTTTACTCCAGCCAGAACAGCCATGCTGGTGTCACCAGGCTCCTACTCTCTTCTTGATGGCAAAAGGCAGCTGGGTTTATTTCACTGTCAGCATAACATTGTTAGCAGCAGCACCTTGGGCTGCAACATGAGTGGTGCTGCCTGGGTGCCCCCGTGGAAAGAAGGCTGCGTTCCCCTCAGTGCACCCACCACTGCCCTCCGACAGTGCCTCCTGCCTCATCCCCAATGCACAGCTTTCAAACCTTCCAAGGCTGCTTCTTTTCTGATGCTGATACAAAATCTAGAGCATCACCACCAGCATCAGTGAGAGGGTACTCTCTGCCGAGAGAACAGACAGGATTCCTGTATTTATCTTCTACACATCTTTGCCTTAGCACTGTTTGGTTTGGTTTTTGTTTGTTTTGTTTTCTTTCAATGAGAGAGGACCAAAAAAGCATCTTACCCTGTGACCACCTCAAGGTCCCAACGCAGCAATGCACTTCTGTGCCATTCGATGCCAAGCCCGCACCTTTGTATCACTGCCATGAGCTTTGTTTCAAGTTGAGTTCTCAACAAGCTTTTCTGAATTTAGGTGCTTTCTAATTCCATGAAGCTTGAGTAATTCTTTCTCTTAATGTTCATTTCACCATCCATTCATTTTACATTTTTAGCACCATATTTTAGCATTACTTCATTTTTCTATTATTATTGTCAGGAGGTGATAAACAATTTGGGTTGCTTAGATGTCTGAGTAGGCTTAGATGCCTACAACGTTTCCTAATGCAAGTCTTCTCCATTTTCAGCAGAGAATTCTTATTAAAGATGATGTATAGGACATACTATTAATTAAGCCAGGATTACCATATGATGTTAAGAATATTCAGGGAAAAGACATCTGCCCCTTAGATCCACTTACTGGAGAAGCAATGCAAACCCTTTAGTACTTTGCTGTTTCTCAGCTATCAAAACATCATCTCCAACATCATCTCCAACAGTTAACATTGCATTGTATCGAATAGTTTTGTGTTCACTTGGCAAATATGCAAACAAGGGAGAGCTGAGGTAAAACGGATGTGGAACTTAACGGGTGAGAATAACATGTGAGTAAAATGCCTGGAGTCCCAGAAGCCTCACAATTATGACAAACAGTGTATTAGTATTGCTCTCACCCTGCCTCCAAAGGTTTTACCGAAGTGATTTGTCTTCAGCGGTGGAGCTGTGTTCCTTTCTATGTGTACATACACAACGGCCTGATGTATGTACACAGATATGCACCTGCCCACCACGTGCACACCTGATACATATTCACGCATCCGAGCAAAATAATAACTGTTGGTTTAGCATGTTCTGTGTGGGTGAGTCCAATATATTCCTTCTTAATGTGTACAGTGTTCCAAAACATATGCAACCATTTAACAAATTGTGTCAAACGGTGATTCCTTTCTTATTTCTTCAGACATTGTTTCTTATTATTTGTAACTTATTCCTTCCAGTGGATTCTCTGTCACTATTTAGAGGCATGTTTCAATGTATAGGTGTATACTGACTGTTCTGTGTGCTGTATGCTACTGTTTGCATCTTAATTAAGCTGAGTATTACTGGTCTAAATGTTCTGAATTTTGTACAACAGACTTTTGCTTGGGTTTCACAATTTGATGCAGTATGTTTAAGAATGTAGTATGGAGGGGGACCAGCTGTGACAAAGTAAAAAGGTCCCAAACCTTCAGATTTATGTTTCATAGAAAAAGCCAGTACTTTCTTTTACTATTGCAAAATGATTTCTGTATTTTTAATAAAGAATTAGATTTACTTGGTTCTATGTATGTTTTATCTAATAAACTGTATTTTTTAAATAAGGGCCTGGTCTCAGTCTTTACACACCTGCAGTGTTCATGGACACACAAAGAATTTTTACCTACCCATTTCCCTGTAGCTGTGCCTGCAGCTCTGCTAATGCCAGAATTACCTCCTATCCTGACCGGTGCAGAGATAATTTCACATTTTTATTCACATTTCTCTGCTATGCAAACAAGAGATGGATACCGAGGTGTCAGCCTGTTGATAAATCCCCACTGCAACACATTAGCATCGATGCTCATTTGCAGGGGTGAGCAGTTTCACTGGTTCTCCACTGAATTAAGGCTTGGGTGTCAATTTGAAGCAAGGGTACCTCACATAGGCAGACTCCTAATCACTCAGGCTGCATCTGCATGGGCAGAGCCTGCTCTCGTCTATGCTGATGTAAATCTGAAGTGGCTCAGCTGAAGTCATTACTGTTATTCTGGATTTACACTAGGGAGAAAACAAGAGCAAAATTTGTCCCAAGACCATACTATTTCAAGGTTGATCTGCCCACTTTACACCCTGGCAGCTAGTGGAATACTCTAGCAATGTCTCAATAAAAAGACTGAAAAAGAGCCAAAAAACATCTCAGCTCAACTACCATTAAAAAGCTTCCTCTAGCAAATAATAAATGCTTTCTCTGTTATGTAAAGTCGTCTCCAGCTATCCAAGAAATACATTGCATTGAATGATTCCTCTCTTTTTTTGCCCCTTAATTACACTTTCCTCTATGATGCTATCAACACTACAGCATGATGAAGTTTCCCGTGAAGTCAGTTTGCCATCCATGTCAGTGAAAGCGAGAATAGTCCCCTGGAAAACAGTCCTTGGGTCCTATCTTCTTATTGCTTCTCTGTAATTGGATAGAAATCAGCTGCAAAACCTAATGTTACAGAAAAGGTAGATGAATGTGTCCAAGGGACTATACTAAAGGAAAACAGGTTTGGGTCACCCCTTGACTTTGTTGATTCTGGCCCCCTTTATGAAGCCTGAATTAAGGTATTTTTTTTTAAAGTTGTTCCTTCTTATGCTATTCCTTCCCACACCAAGACCAAAAATGAAGGTTTGTGAGATACGTAGCAACCCAGCCGCTGTGCATCCCCAGCTGTGGCGTTGCTTGCACCTCCAGTCAAGGGACAGGAGAAAGAGCAGGAAAGTGTGCGTCCTGGCGCTGAGTGGCCAAAGGCCTTGGTGGAGTCAGCACAAGGCCTTGGGCAACTCCTGACAACGACTGCAGGGTCCTCACCCTCACAGGTGAACCTGACCTGATTCATAGAACAAGCCCGACCTGAGCCATATACCTCCCTCATGCCCCTAAACAATCAACTGCATCATTTTGCCTCTTCTGGATAGAAGAAATTTGCCTTTTTTTTTTCACCAGACAGTTCTTTTATCTCCAGACTTTAAAGCTAGAAGGAAGTTTTCCTTCAGACTGAATATATTTAGAAGCCATCTGAAGTCATTTATAGTCTGGTTTCTGAGGTGAAGCAATTTAACTTCATCGTTGGTTTATGTGTCTGAAAAGTGCTCCATTGCCTTGGTTTGAAGTTCAGACACTGCCTGTTAGAAATACTGGGGGAAGGGCTCCTTCCTCTGATTATAAGAAGTCTATAGAGTAGACTGGACTTCAGGAAGCCAGCATAGATCTTGAAGATCACTGCATAACATGGGCCACATTCCACTTTCATTCACTATTCTGTCTGAAGATCCCAGTTGGGGCTCACCTCCCAGCTCCGTGAGGAATCACACAAAGAAATAAGACATCATCGTTGCACACCTCACAGAGCAGGATTTAGATCTCAGGCAATGTATGAATCTCTGTCTTTCTCTCCATATATATATCAACCCATGTATATATAAAGAAAATATACATGCACATATATACAGAGAGAGAAACACCATTTGCCAAAAGTGGTAGTGCAAAGCGAACAAAAGATTTTGATGCACCTTATAACTGTGATGTAAATACAGCAGGGTCTTTTCTTCCCCTAATTACTTGATGTGATGGCAACAGTGGCCAGACTGTCCTTCCCAGTTTAAGAACTCACCCATATAAGACCAGTCAGTCACTTGCTCATACAGCTGTCTACCTCTTGCACCCTTATCAGAAACCTGCGGCCCAAGAGCTGGGATATGGCAGGTGATGAAGGTTTATGCACTCCCCTACATAGGCTGTTTATCTGGTATTACCAGACAAAAAGGGGAGTGTAATATGCCAGGGGCACTTCAGCCTTTTCAGACCTCTGCAAGGAAAGTCTGCCCACTTTTGCCATGGTCATTTACACTGAGCACAACTGGGAAGGATTTTCATTTGCTTGTATCTTGAGGAAAACCTCTGGTAAAAAGTTATGTCCAGGCAAGATGAGTTATTATGCTGGAAGAAGCTATTTGGAGGTAGAAGTTGCTTCCCTTGACTTACTCTGCACATCCAGGAGAAGGATTAGAGAGTCGCAGTTTAGCAGAGATTTAATCTGAAGGCAATGATGTGCACTTTGCCAACCTTGTAAATAATTCCAAGATCTGTCTGTGTAGAGAGTTCTTGGGGAAAAAAACCAAACCGAAACAAAAAACCAAAGCAGCCTCCATTCATGCCCTGGCAATGTGACTTGTTCTAATGAGCACATCAGTCTTTCAATGCCATCTTGATTGCACACATGCCATCAAGAGCTGAGCAGATCCTTCCTTCCCAGCTGTGTGTAGACCACTGTGACAGCTAGCACAGAAGCAAAGGGGAAGAACAGACATATCCCTTGTAGACTTCCTCAGTGCCATGATAGTGCCTAGGGAGCATGAAGGAGAAAGATGAATCCTGAGCAAGGGTAGAGAGCTGGGTCTGAGGGACAGAGTGGTAGGAGAATGGGGAAGAGCCTGAAGATAAATGAGACTGGCAGCTACTGGAAGGCAAATGATACTGCTTCAGACTGGGAGAAAATAGGAAAGATGGGAATTGTAAGCAAAAAGGGAAAATGTTCAAACCAAAAATTAAAAATAAATAAATAAATGAAAGGATAAAATGTGGGACAAGCTGGTGAAGGAACTCCAGGGAAGGAAGGAGGAGCTCATGACTGTCTGTGAGTGAAAAAGATGCTGGAGCTAGGAGTTAGGATAAAGCACACACTTTGAACCCATCAATGGCTGTTCAGAGACTGGGATTCATTGCAGGGACCTGAAGCATGGGTGAAGAGCTGCAGGCAGCAGCAACTGCCATGGCACTGGCTGCCCCTGCCAGCACTTCAGAGGTAGCTGTAGCAGAGAGCAAAGCCCTACCACGCTGCAACATGTGCTCCCTGTACCGGCCACTGCCTTCCGCAGCAGGGCTGTGGGCCGGGAGCATGGGTAACCCCCCAGCACGCCTCCAGTCCCCCCTGCTCTCTCCAGCAGCCCCTCTCCAGGCCCCTGTCAGATCCCAGGACTTTTAAATTTCTTTCATGCTTTCATTTTTATCCCTCTGGCTTTTCAAACTGGTGGGAGCTCTTTGTTCGAAAAGAAGCCATCTTTTGAAATAGTGTTACTTCTCTCCTTGAACTTTTCCCTGCGAATGACTTGACATTAAGCTGATAGTTGCTCTTAACTAATTGTTAACCTATTAGTTGAGACCATAAAAATTATTGAAAGGCCAAGGCTAAAGCTGTTTAAATGAGAAATATTTCTACAGAACTCCCCCGAGATGAAATAAAAAAGCTCCTGCCGACAGAGCGGCTGCCAGTTTCAGACTAACGGGTCTGAAGATGATGTTTTGCTAACAGCAGTTAATCAGTAAATTCCCATTACTAATAAGGCCATCACTCTTGGCTGAAGCTGCAAATTACATGTTATGTTCCTCACTGCTGAAGATAAAGTGTTCTTTAAGTTTTGCATCTGCAAATGAAATGTTTAGCACAAAACACCATCAGGAAAAACAAGAGGAAAATTGAAAAAGTGTCACATACATTCAGCCTCAATTTGCTTCTCTGTCACTAAAATTACATATCTTTTTTATTCCAGTATTTATTACCACCTTGAAATTTATATTTCGGAGGAGAATGGAAACCCAGAGGGCTGAGTTTTGATCTCAGGCACGCTGCTGCTGCATGAGAGGCATCCTAAAGTCAGACACAGCCTGATGTAAGCGAAATCAGAATGTGGCCTGGCCACTTTGGACAAAACTGAAATGGAAACCACCCCAAAAGTTTCATGATAATGTTGCATCTTGATTGTCAGCTAGATCTTTTGCTTGCTTACAGCACTGAAAATCTGGCTTCCTTCCACTGATGCAATCATCATTCCAGATTTCAGTTCTCTTACCAGAGAGCGGGATTTTTGCCGTCGGTGCCCAAAGAGGAGCACAAGCATGTGTTTTGTTATGGTTAGAAATCCGGAGGCGCTCCTTGATTACTAGACCCTTTTGCACTGCTTTCCTTGTCCCAGACACAGCCAATTCTGAATCCAGCCAGTTGCCTGGAAATGGAAGATGAAAAGCACCAATAGCTAACTAGTCAGCGTGTTTGGTTTTTTTTTTCCAGTATGAAATGTTCTTTATCTACACTTCCAGAAGACACTATACAAAAGTCAGCTGCTTTAGGCAAAGCTGCTTCCTCTAGTGCCAAATGATCTTTGCAGGGACACGGCAGCCTCGCTTCTGCTGACCGCTTCATATGAACTTGTCTACACGCTCGGCACCCCCCCCATGACCTTCAACAACATCTCCAGACCTACTCAGCTATAGGTGAGAGGGGGATTTAGCCCTGCACTCTTAATTCTGTGTAAAATGAGTGCACACATCCAGGCAGACACATGCCAGCCCCACAGCAGTGACTGTCAGTCCCATCTAATGTTGGTGGATGTTGGTTTCACTGTGGAGCACATTGTTCAGCCCCTGTGGTGGGGTGGGTGAGGGCAGGCAGCCCTTGGTATTAATGCTGATAAAGGTTATTTCCCTGCTCGGCTCCTGGTGCTTCTAAGGTTGTGATTAGGACCAAAAGCCCATTTGTTGCCAAAGCTGCAGGGCAGCCCCTTTCTGGAGTGCACAGAGAGCCATGGTCCCCTGAGGAAGGAGAGATGGTTTAACAGCATACAGGCGGTAGACAGGAAATCTTGTGCTTTGGTCCAAGGGAAGCTTATTCCCTCACGGGGGAAAAGCTGAAAGACAACAGTTGCTTTGAAGGAGAAGCATATGTGGCTCAGGAGAAAACAAAATACGTTGTGCATGTCATAGTATCCTCACTGTGGCAAGCGGTGACTGCGAGAAGTTGAGAAGGGCTCAGGACCAGAGGGTCAGAGCCTGATACCAAAGTGTCTTTTAAATCCCCAGCACTGTGTTTTCTTGGCACTGGAAAACACGTCTGTGAATTTCTTAGTCAAGATGATGCCGGCTGGTGATGTCTGGTGTTTTCTTCTTCACTTTTCCTTTCTGTTAACACATCTTCTGCTTTCTCTGGTATGTCTTAGAGCTATGTACAGTTTCCTGTTGGGTGGAACTCTGTGTTTTTTGGCCGCACTCTACTTTCTACATTTTCTGCACATATTTTCCCACTTTTGCTTGCACCTCTGTATCCTTTCTTCACTTAACTGCTAACGTTGTTCTAACCATTACCTCCCTCTCCCCGCTCTCCCCAGTTAGAACAGCTTTGTTCTTCTCTTACAGATTTGTACTTTCCACCAGCAAAATCTCCTTCCAGGTGGATACTTCTTTCAGGATCTCTGTAGACAGGAAACAGGTTGTCAGCTGGGAGATTTCTGTCTCAAACTGGGAAATGCTGTCAGGTGCGAAACTCAAGTTTTAAGGAGCACGTCTATAAAGCTGGGAACTCATTTTCTGTCGCAGCTGTACCACATGAAAGGCTGTACGTGCCCTCTGAGCAGGCCAGTAACCTCCACTGCGGATCTTGGTTTTTCTCTTCCTGTTGCCAAGGTGGTTCAGTGTTCTCCCAGTCATGTTACCTGAGCTTTGCCCCAGTCTGCCTACCTGCAGAAGGGAGACAATAACAGACTCTTCTCTTGACGAGTAATTTTACACATCATTTCTCAGATGCTAGCATCCACCTGAAGACTCAGCTGCTAAAAGCATAAAACTTGGCACAGAGAAGTAGTACAAATTGTCCTATACATAGTACATTATAGACATATATACATATATATGGATGCCTATTTGCAACCCACCCCTGAGCAGTGATCACCGCATACAGCAAACTTCGCAGCTGAGGAACAGGAGATGAGCCTAGTTTGTATTTGAAGTCTCTCCTGAACACCCTGGAAGTGATTGATGAGGTGTTCAGCTTTCCCAAAGTGCTGCACTGACAGAGCTTCAATTGGGTGTATGCCAGTGAAATTCTTCCTGACTTGTCTTCCTGAAGAAGGGGCAGTGTCTCCCTGTCTATCGCCTCTTGACTTCTCTCTGCTAGCCCTTAGACCAGTTGACACAACTCAGCCAGAAAGTAAGCAGCTGAAGGATGCTGGGATCCTTCAAATTTTACCCCCCACCACACAACACCCTTCCTCTGTGAGGGAGCCAGGCTCGCTGTTGTTATGACCGATGTCTCCATTGCCATGAACAGCTATTTCTATTTCATGGACAAAGGTCCCAAACTATGATCCTCACAGACTGTTTTTAGTGCCACAACCACCAAAATGTGACATAAGTTCCTTAGGTTTTACCAGGGGAGTTCCTTGGAGATCCTGACAGCTTGGTCTGAGGCATGGGCAGCAGTTCCTAAATGCTCTCACTAGGATGAGAATCTGCACTTGGACTTGCAGGATACAAAAAATACGCATCCTTCTGGTTTATCTCAGCTGCAGGGCCTCATCTGGCAGGGGTTTTTAAGCTTTCTCCCAGGAGGTGCGGATTGTAATCACCTCACTGCATATTTATTATGGCTTATTCCACACCTCAGCAAGTCATCTAGCCACCAACCTGCCAAATAAAAGACCTGCCACCATATCACCGGGTTATCTGTTGGAAGGACTGAGCTCCTCTGAGCTTTTGAACAAACAGGCTTTGGCGTCTAGTTGCAGGGAGCTTTATGGCTGTGAATCCTGACTGAAATAAAGCACTTCCTTCAGCGTATAAAGCTCATCCATTCTGGGAAGCAGGGCATAAAATTTTAGAGGAGCCCTTGTCTGCAATGCTTCCTATCGGCAATCTTCATGTGATCTCTGCATTCGCACGCCCACAAATGAAGGGGCTGCAGAATTTTGTACATCAACCAAGAACATAAAGTCAGATCCTACAGTTTTGAGTACTGTTATGAAAGGGTTTAATGAATCTCCTCCTGAGTAGTTAACAGAGTCAGCTAAGCCCTGATGAGACGGGAGAAAGTCCTCATCTGAAAACAACAAAGTCACAGTGGACTGTGGGGATGGGAGGGGCAGGAAGGGCATAATTCTTCTCTAGTCTTTTTCTTTCCTGAATTTCCATATCTTGATTTTCCATTTCCACACATGAAGCTGTCTGTCTCCTGTGTTTTAATTATCCCGTTTGAAGTATTTTGACTCAGTCTTGATTTTATTGACTTGGGTATTTTTGTTGGCTCCACCGTCCGTCATCAACAGGGTCTGAAAATGGGTCTTTCACAGCCAAAACCATGTCCTATTACTGCCTGTGTGCAAGAAGCATCACCAATAGCTACAGGCAGCAGAGGTCTTCTATCTTCTCCAGAGAAAAACTACCCAAGAGGGTGCAAACCTCCAAGCCAATATGTTATATAAGAAAAAACCCACCTCCATTAGAGCAAATGTATTACTTTTGGTTTCCTTTAGTGGTTACTGGAAACGTTAATGAGATGACTGGTTGTTTCTTTTGCAGAGAACTGTGAAGCGTGGGTTTTCAAATGTGAACTAGTTCATTTTAAGCCAACTGTACAGCTCCACACACCAGCTGCAGAGGCCTAGAGCTGCAACCCTTGTTTAGCTCAGAAACAATTTCAAATGAACAATCTGCAGAAGAGACTCTCCAGTTTAAGGAGTAAACTGAATTTAAAAGCATGATTAATTGCTACAGCTTATTTAGCTTCAGATTTCCATGCTTTGCATGCTTACAAGAGAAACCACAGCACCTGTATTTGGCACTAATAAAAACTCTATTAATGCTAATTGATTTTTACATTGAAAATGTATTACCTAGAGTTTCATCCTACATGGCCATGTGGTTTAACAGTCTCCTGTCTGCAGCCCAACTCTGTTCTGAGTGGATACTTGTATTGCACGGAGTGATATTGTAACTTCCAGACCCAGCCCAACAGAGAGTCCAGCACAACAGAAGTTTACAAATTTCACCAGGCCTGTGTTCAGGTGATGAAAACAGTCACTAGGCTGCCAGCAAAGGTACACTGGCTGAAGAGCCCAGCTGGCCACGGGAACCAGCCCTGGCTCAGTGGGTTTGTGAGGAGTTTTAGGTTGCAGAGGTGGTGTCGAGGCTGGAGCTGTGGATAGAGAGCAGAGGGGGCAGGAGTGGGGAGCTGGAGGTCAAGCGGTGCAAGGGAGACACAGCACTGCCTGAAGATGCCCTGAGCTCAAGGGAAGGATGTAGCAAAAACGCCAAGTAAAAATTAACTGGATCTCTTAATATAAAAAAAAAAAGTTATCTGGAGATTGATCCAAAATTCAAAGTGTCAGTCATTTCTGAAGTTGCAATAGCATTGCTTGCTTTTATTAAATTTTGCTTTCTTAAATTATCACCTCTGCCTGGATGCTGCCATTTCAAAAAGAGCAGAAACATTTTCATTTTCTCTCTCTTTTTGGTTTTGCTTTTTTGGGGGGCAGTTTTGGTTTGTGGTTTTTTGTTGGTTTTTTTTTTTTTAACTTTCCACAGAACCCTTCACCTCCAGTTAGAGAGTAGGCCTGGAAAATTTCAGCCTTCTAGGTGAAACTTTTGGACAGTCACAAGCAAGTGAAAACAGGGAGATATAACATAATGGAAACACTTTGGCAGCCTTAGCTGTAGCTGTCACCAACACTCCAGCTCTAATGAAAACTTTCCTGAAGTAAGGCTGGGGTAGCTGCATTAACCCAAAGAGGGCCTTTCCTGACCTCGTCGTGGTTTGCAGGCAAGATGAGCCCCCCAGGATGGAGAGGGCTGTTTGGGCAGCCATGCTTCATATGGGAAAGGTCTTGTGTGTGTAAATCAAGTTACTTCTGCCCAGGGATTAATCCCCTCTGCCTGGGGGGTGAAAGGCCATGATGACTTGCCCAGGACAAGAGCTTTCTGCATTCCTGGTTCACAGAAAATCCTGTCTGGTGTTCCCCAAGCACCAGCAGTGCTGCTCTGGACAGCTTCCCTGGACCTGCCGTTCCACTGCCCGCCAAGTTTCCATGGAAAGGACACTAAGCCTTGCCTGACAGAAAGACAGAGATGCTGTGTGCTAAACCACTGGACTCCCAGCAGGGCTGGAGACCCAGACAGATAGCCCTTGGCTCCTGGTTCATCTTCCCTTACAGGGCAGCCCTGTGCCCTGCAAGGTCAAGAGCATGAGCCTCAGTGCAACCCCCCACCAAAGAGGAAATGGTGCACCAAGGCTTCCCCCACCACAGCTCTGTCCACAGCAGCTCCAGCCAAGAAGACAGAGATGCACCATGTCCAGGGCAGACATCTCCAGTGCAGGGATCAGGCTGCAAAGCTTTTTGGGACATCCATGGCCACAAAAAGCTCTGCATTTGCTCTAGCTGACCATATGGTGTTTCTGAGAAAGGTTCATGGTATATTATCTGCATTGTCAGCTGGTTTGCAACGTGTAGAGGCAAAACGTGCTTTAGATTATACGCCACTGGCCATCCACACCAACTCTATGGTCTTGAAACTCCACAACGCTATCCCAGGGACTTCCAGAGACAGCAAAACCCAATCAGTGCTTTATTCATCATTACTTGTGACTCTCCTACCTGAGAGTCTCATTTAGACAGAATGGAGATGTTCATAAAATGTGTTGTTGGTCTGTTCTCTGAAGAAACAAATGAAAGGACAAGAGGAAACAGCCTCAAGTTACAGCAGGGGAGGTTTAGGTTTGACATTAGGAAAAATTTCTTCACACAAAAGGTTGTTAAGCAGGGGAACAGGCTGCCCAGGGAAGTGGTGAGGTTACCATCCCTGGAAGTATTTAAAAGATGTGCAGATGTGGTGTTGAGAAACATGGTCTAGTGGTGGACTTGGCAGTGCTATGTTAATGGTTGGACATGATGATTTTAAAGGCATTTTCCAATAGAAACAATTCTATGATTCTATGATTACTATTTGTCATTTAAAATCATTAATTTTGGGCCCAGACTTTTACAGTACTTCAGTGCTGCTCAACTTCAAGGTTTCAGATGAAAGGGCTTTCCTCACTACTTTGCAAGGACCTGCATCTGGGTTGGGGCAACCCCCAGTATCAGTACAGGCTGGGGGATGAAGGGATTGAGAGCATCCCTGTGGAAAAGGACAAAAAGTTGGACATGAGCTGGCAGTGTGCACACACGGCCCAGAAGGCAAATCATATCCTGGACTGCATCAAAAGAAATGTCACCAGCAGGTTGAGGGAGGTGATTCTGGCACTCTACTCCACTCTGGTGAGACCCCACCTCAAGTACTGTGTCCAGCTCTGGAGCCCTCAGCACAAGAAAGACATGGACCTGTTGGAATGTGTCCAGAGAAGGGCCACAAAAATGATCAGAAGACTGGAACACCTCTCCTACAAGGACAGGATGAGAGAGCTGGGTTTGTTTGGCCTGGAAACTAAAAGAGAGTAGATTTAGACTAGATATAAGGAAGACATTTTTTACAATGAAGGTGGTGAAACACTGGAACAGGTTGCCCAGAGATATGGTAGATGCCTGATCCCTGAAAACATTCAAGGTCAGGGTGGACCTTGCTCTGAGCAACCTGCTCTAGTTGAAGATGTCCCTGCTCACTGCAGGGGGTTGGACTGGATGACTTTTAAAGGTCTCTTCCAAGCCAAACTATTCTATGATTCTGTGATTACTTTCTTATTATGTATCTAATTGTCTTATAATGTGCCTAATTTCAAGAGAGGCCTGAGGGCTGATTCTGAAGAGAAATAGCACACTTTCCTGCTGCTGAACTGCCTGAGAGGTGAAAGACCTCTCTTGTCAACACGCCCAAGTGATGGGCTTAGGCAGCTGCCCCATGAATACGCCGAGTACTCTTCCCTCTCTTGGGGTCTTTTCTCTACCCACACATTGCATAGGTCCCCGTTGCCAGTCTTCAGTGAGCACGGCTAGAGAGGATGTCATTACAAAGCTGGGGTAGATAGGCACAGTCCTGAGCTGAACAAGGGCCAAGCAGCTACCACCAGTAATTTCTGGTCTTCCCACCATCAGAATATGAAATTTTGTTCCAGTTTTCTGAAACAAAAGGACTGCAGCGCAGGCCCAGAGCAGTCTGTACACACATCACAGCCTCAGGGAAACCACTCAGGCTAAAGTAATAGCAGTTCTGTTGTTTTGAAACCAGGTAGCTGGCAAACTCTCATCTTGTCAGTGGACTGGTAACTGTGTATGCAGTCCCAGGTCCTGTTAATGAAAGGCAGAGCAGAAGGAAATACTGTCCTTTTGGCCTTTGGGCCCCCGAGCACCACTGAGGTCTGAGGCTGTTTGGCTGGATTTTCCCACATGCAGGTACTGTTTATTACCTGTATCCATATAACCATTGGATGTCTGGAAGCAGTGAGTATTGATCCATATTGATACACACAGCTTTTTTGGAGTCTATCAATGAGGAGTGAGTCAGGCTTGTGGTGACAGCTGCTAATTTTGCTCTATAAAAGCAATTTCTCATTGATTTGGAAGAAAGTAGTAAAAACCAGTGATTGTTTGTGCATTCCTCCCCCCTCCCCTTAAAAGGGGGGAGGTTTCTGGCCCCATAGCTAGAAGATTGCCAGAAAAACAGTTAATTTTGCATCCAACGCAACTGAGGCATGGAAAAGAATGGGTAAAAGATCCTCTAACAGCAAATCTACCATGGGTAGAGAAAGTTTCTCTTGTGTCAGAAGTGGCTTGACACAAGGCTGCTGCCTCCCCTGCTGCACTTCTCATTTCTGCCTTCCCTTCTCCTCCAAATACCTTCCTCCTCCAGGATGAACCAAACAGCAGCAGCAACTTTTGCAGAGCTAGTCCAAGTCATGGCTAAGGGCTTCCAGGAGGGGTTAGGAACAAGCAGCTGAGGCTGCTGGCAGAGGTTAGAGGAAAATGCAAAATCGTAATAAAATCCAGTTATCATTCATAAAAGGCTGTCTGGCTACTGTTTAACAGCCCTACCTGTGACCAAGAAGATCCTAATATTAAAACCAGGACTATCAGTGATGGCATGTGCCTGGAAAACATTGCATTTAAGCAAAAAGGCTCTTAAAGGATCAGCTGACAGCATCTCTCTGACATACAGCCATCAGGCCACTCAGAGTACCTAGATATATGAAGCAACTGAAAGGACACATACTGTAATTACAGGGATATACAGATATGCACGTTTCAACCTTAGCTTCAGAGCAATAAATCTTTGCTAGGTAGATAAATCTTTGGTTGGTAAGAGAGGACTCTTGCAGCTGGTTCCTGTAAAGTGAATGTGCTCTCACATTAATAAGCTTTAATAGTGAATAGTTCCATTGATTTTGGTGGGGTTCCTTGCAAAAGTGCAGATGTAAGGTTGAAATCTGACCAGGACACTTTCTTTTCTTTTTTTTTTTTTTTTTTCCCCCAATATATTTCAGGCACATTTGCAGTAAAACTTACCAACTTTTCCAAAGTGAGGGTTCAGTTTGTTTATTTTCCATTAGTAAACTGGTGATCTATAGCAGATAGCATTTTTCTATTGACTAGTCCTTGATACATTTACTGCCAGAAAGTAAGATATGATGGTTTTATTATCACACAAGGGAATAATTGTGTCAGTACCATCCTTTCTCATGTTCTGCATTTACTGCACTGATGAGTTAATAAGCTCACAAGGCTCACAAAATGCCAAAAACTGAATATAACTATCTTCAGGGCTTATCAAAGGACTGAAGTGTTCTGGTTTTTACTTGTGCAAGTGGTTGCCTTACCCATGGCAGAATTGCCTAGAAGCTCCAAGTCCATTTCAGACCATAATATCTCTCTGACTGGTACTCAACGGGAGCACCGGCAGAAGATGGAAAGACCACAGATATATCCAGATGTTTTGCCAGCCACCATCAGCTAAAAGTTGGCTTGATCTCTGGAAAACACAGCTCCGAATGTTCAACCCTCGGTAAACGTTATCCTTCTAAAAATTTCTTTGCCTCTGAAGTCCTGTGGCAACAGTGTCCTCAGGTTAATATGTAACACTAAAAAATCCTCGCACTGATTTTTAAGTGTCTTTCTGAATAGTGAAGGGCAAAGTCGTAATATTTCCCATGCCATTATTTTGTGCTGCTTTCTTTGCAAAGGATAGTCCCACCCTTCTACCTCTCCCTTTGCATGGAAGCCTGTTCACTCTTCCAACCATTTTTGTTACTCATTTCTTTCTCCCCCACTTATGTTCAGGTAAGCACGTCTAGCTCAACAACAGCATGAACTTCTATTTCCTGGTATTCCCTTGCCAGTCTGTATGTAGGGGACGCTGTTCCTCGTACTGCTGTGCCAACCAGCTCTTTGGCACTAGAATTGCTTTTTCCTACTCTTTAGACCTCTGTGGCCCTGAGGGGCTTAGTCACTGGTAGGGGCTACTTGTGCAACACAAATAATTAACCATTAACCATCTGAATCCTCCAGGTCTGACTGAACTCATCAAGGCTGCAGCTAAGCTCAGTGGGGTTTGGGAAGCTCATTGGCTTGCAGGACTGACTCTTTTTTCTTTGAAGTACTGTCCCAATTAAGCAGTAGCTCAGAAGGGTCTGTGGGATTTGGATCATTACAGTTGACAGTCCTCGGAAGCTCTGAGGAAAGGGCCAGAGGGGATAGTCCCCTCTCTCACTTGAGCAATGAGGTGACTCTCCTGGAAACCACTCCTTTTAGTGCCCTATTAGTATTCTGACACACCGTTCATCCTATTAAAAATTACCTTGTCACTGGTGCCTTTACTAACTGTCATAAGCATGGATGGGGCATTAACAGGCAATTCATTAGCTCTGCTCTGTTCCAGCATGCTGAAGCTATGCACAGCTGCTGAGGAAGGGTTTCTTCTATACCAGACAAAGCCTGCCCTACAGAGGATAAAGGCTGTCCTAGAAATGTCCACAAAGCTGCAGGCACCTTTATGTATATGGTTTATGGGTCATAGCATTATTTTCCCCAGTACCACCCCCAGAGCAAGATCAGATGTAATTCTCCCCTTAGAAAGTGCTGGGGAAAGTCGTGAAGGTAACAGGACTGTCAAGAACACGGTCAGGACAGGGTGAGATCTAGAAGAGAAAAGTGGTTTGAAGAAACAGCATCACAGCTCTTCACCACAGATCTTTCTTCTATTTTTTTTGGAAAAG
>JANHGN010006614.1:65173-85182 GCA_024605025.1 Megaceryle maxima | reverse complement strand
ACTTCCCCAGTACCCATTCCACAACATCAGTGGTGTTGGTGACCTAATTGCCACTAGGGTGTTTGGGTTTGATATTGATTTTGTATATATTTGTATATATTTAATTTTATTATTATAATTTTCATTAAAGCTGTTCTAGTTTTCTTTTCCAATCCTTAAATGTCTCTCAATCTCTTCCCCTTTGGGAAGGGAGAGGGGTTAATAGAGAGTATCTGTCATTTGTCTAGTGGCTGGCCCGGCCCTAACCCTTGACCACAGTTCATTTGCTCTGCCTTCCACATTCTTTCTGTTTATTAAGTAATAAATTGACTAACTGTGACACAAAGCTGCAGAACTTGGCTCCCACTGGAACTGCTTGTTAGAACATGCGCCTTGCTATAACATTCAATTGGAACATATTCCGTAGTGGTAAAGCTACTGCATTATGTACATATCTATATATCTATATACTACAGTATCTGGTGTTATCAAGTGTTTTCTGTTTATTCACAAACCTTCAGTAAGCTTGGCTGAATAATTCACTGAAATATCCACTGATTCTGATATAGTGCAGTCAGTGATTTTCAGTAGAGGTCAGGTTTTAATTACAGACATTGAAGACAAGGGAAGAAGCTTTTGGAGCTATGTTTGAAACCTGCAAACTTTGTCTTGGGAAAAGAGCTAATTCAATAAGGGCAAACTCTTCTGAATTCAGTGGAAAGGATCCCAGAGAGTTCAGTATGCTTTGGATCTCTGCCTAGTTACAGTGTTTCTTAAATAGCTCCAAAGTTACTAGAGGGACTATTTACAATACACAAATGCTGTGATTAAGTTAGTTAGATATCTAAGTCAGCTGGCAAAAATTTAAAGGGTGATCATACATATGGTTCTATTTATAAATAAGAAGCAATTTACTGAACTATATTACTCCATTTAATTTATGTATTTATTTTAAAGAAATCTACTTTATAAAACTCTGTAAAGGAAAAGATGTCAAGATCAGTTGTCTTTTTGACTAAATGAACAGAAAAGAATAGAGAAGTTACTTACATCATTTTAAAAACAATTATTTGGAATTCACAAAGAATGTACACCTGAGAATTAAATGTAGCAAACAAAGTCAATTACCTCCCTCTGCCTCCCTCTGCATGTTGGACATTCATTTTCTAAAATACCCTTTCATAAAGGAACTTTGATGGTAATAATTTTAAAAAACAGGTTATAGCTTGAAGGCATAGAGAACTGATATCCAACAAAGACCTCTTCAGTAACAGGCACAGGGCTGACTACTATCAGTGGTTATACAGTATAGCAGCAAATTTTTGGTCAAACTTGTGGACAAAGCTTGCTGAAATCTCTTGCGTGGATTTCCCTTCTCAGTTTAGTGGCAACTGTCCCTTTTGCAGCTCTTTCACATGTGCAAAGCTTGGATAAACGCCTTTGACAAGAGCTCAGTCATTTCCTTTCCAGAAGCAACTTCTCTGAATTTCCTCATCATGAGATCATTCAGCTAACAGCATCAGTCATTGCCATCAGTCATTTCAGACACCTTCATCAGAAAGAATTGTCCATCAGTGTTGCTTGCATGTATTGATTTTCTTCTTCCTTTGGCCTTCTTCTTGTTAGGAGAGTTGTGAAGCTTAACATATACTTGTGAAATGACTTAAGATTAATAGGTTAAAAAGATTCCTTACAATAGCATAGGCATAAAATATTCTTTCTACTAAACATTCTGTTGTTGTGCTCCAGAAGTCTCTAGAACACTGTATATTAGGCAAATTAAATGAATATAACACGTATTGGAACAATCAGGTTTGCTTTTACACAGATAAGTATTTTTACAATTTATTTAAAACTTGGAACCCTTAACCAATCAAGCTTACAAGGGTTTCATGAACTAATTGCAAATATTTTATTTCCTCATACTTTGGGATGACAGGTATAATAGTTGCATCTTAGTTTGGGTTATAGGAGAATGCATTTTGAAATCAATTAATAATAGGTAGCACTGTGAAAGCTCTGCAGAGCACAGAGCCTGCTGAGTAAGCTGTCAAATATTTGCCATGGCGCACAGAAACTTAGTATAGTCAAATGAAAAGGAAATATAAGCAGGCCCATAAAACTAAATGGGAACTCAATGAATCACCACTTAAAAGCCTGGTCCCCCCTGACTGCAATAAATGTGGTTTTTTTTTGTTTTTTTTTTTTTCCTCAAATTAAGCTTGCGCATGAATGAATGTGAAACTTCATGCAGGTTGTGTACCCATCTCTTAGTTGCACATACAAATTGTCTCTTGGACATGCATCAGCTTGGTTAGATCAGCAACATGGCTGAGCTTAGCAACAAGCTTGGAGATAATACAGATTGGCATGGAAGTGTAGGGGAAGTTTCCACAGCTGCTGTACCACTCCTTTAAAGAGGGAACATTGGGTTTGTGCACTTCTACTTTGGCATCTTTCACTAACTTTGGTTGCACACAGAAATGCTCGATTAAAATAAACTTATTGGGTGGGATTTATAAAGCTTCCTCTTGGTTGCCCTTGAGTGGCAATAGCTAACACATTATGAATAGTGTAGTTTTCAAATAGTATCCAATTTTCCTGTCTGGTTAGGTATATCACAAAATATGGAGGGCTTTCCCCAACAAAATACTCATAAAAGCCTTGTTAAAAAAATAGAAGAGATTCCATGAAAAAGTGGTTACCATGGTTATGAAAACAAATTGGGGTTTTGCAGGTGCAAACAGTCTGTTAGTGACCTAACTTATCATGCAGTTATTTCCACACAAATCTGTGGCAATTGCATGGAAAAAATTATGTTCAGTGTGGTGCCCACATCTTGTTGATTCTGATCTTGAGGCATCAGAAGAAGCCAAAAGTCCAGTAGGTTTTAGAAAAGCCTTAGACATTGTTATGGATAATGAGCTTATTCACAGTAAGATTAATGACAGTGGCTTTTTACAATGTCTGTGCAAGTCCTTCCACCCAGGGGGCAATAAAATTGTGTCACTGTGATGGTGAAGGAGAAATTATTTTTGTAAGCAAGGTATGTCATGGCTGACCAGGAAAGGTTTATTTAAACCATCTTTAGTCTGTTCTTAAAGAAGGAAATACAGACTAAATGGTTTTGGGGCTCAGGAATCTTAGCTGTTGCATGTTTTGAGGGAAATGATTATGATTTGTGTCTAATTAATCTGATGATGGTATTGTTTGATCTTTTAAAAGTGACACACTATTTTCCTCTTTTTCTTTTGTGGCATGTATGCATTTAAAACTGTTATTAGACAACCATGTTTATGAAACATCTTTCAGTGAATGTATCTTGTTAAGTAGGTATACTTTAATTTTTTGATAGCAAAACATTAGCATATGCAGTTAATATAAAGGAACTACTCTGACATCAGTTGTGCAAGTCCTGAATTCAGGTTGTGCATGTGATTCTCAATCAGAGAGAATTAAACAAGGTAAATATGTTTTTTATAAATGATCCATGTGATGTCTCTGGTTAACTGTCTGGTAGTGGAAAGACTAGGTTTCTAAAATTTTGATGAACAAGCTTGAGTTTTAATTTAGATGTTCAGGGTAAATCCTGCCCTGTTATGTGCCTGCCTAATCCCTAATACCTGTCTGTGGAAGTTTAGGACTTCACATTCTTGGTAATATAGGCAGTAGATCCCAATGAAGAGCTCACAAAAAACAGTGGAAACCTTACTGTTGACTGTGGCTGTCTTTGTTCCGGTCCCTGACTGTGCAGATTCCTTGGCGCAGCTGATGGCAAACTGAGTCTTTGGCACTGATGTTCTCTCCAGAAAGAAATGGGTACTCTCCAGAAGGAAAAAGTCCTGGGCATTAACACCTAGTTAGGAATAATCAGCTGTATAAAGTGGGAATCACTGGTTGGGTGGCAGTTTCCTAGAAAAGACTGTAAGGAGTATAGAGAATCAGATCTGAATATGAGCCTACATGCCATACTGTTACCAAGCAAGGGAATCATTGCACTGTTCTTAATAAACAGATCGGTGGTGTGCCATGGGCATGAAATGATCCTCATTGACATTGATGAAGCCTCAAATAGAACCCACTTAAACTTTAAGAAAGACATGGACTAGCCAGAGATCCTGGAGGAGAGCAAACAGAATGATCAGAGCTACGAAACATGATTGTGGGGTAAATTTGAGTAAATTATTTTCAAGGACTGAGGAGGGGTATTATATAATAACATGCAAATAAATGAAAGATTGCAGTGATGTGGAAGACAATGATGCTTCCTGTCTATGATGAGTAACACAGAAGCAATAGACAAGGCAACTACGAAAACCTTGTAATGACAAGGACAGCAAAAATGTAAAAATGGGTTACTCACAGAGGTTATGGCATTTATATGCCATATACATATATAGTGTATATATTAGATATGTCTTTGTGAGAAATGAGACCGATATTAATGGTTTTCTTTGAGGTGCAGTCAATGGAACAGTTGATTGTTCAATGCTCATTTCTACTCCTGTAGTTCTGAAATCTACCAATAGGTTGGCATATATTGGTGATGTCATCTTAATGTAATGCTGGTTTAGAAGATGGATTGAATCATACTTTCAGTAAGAATATTAATTAGACATATGTCTTGTGGTTTTACCATACGAAAATGAACTTTAACCACTTTGACAAATGTAATAAAGATGGGGATAGGAAAGCTGATGGTGGGGTTTTTTTTGTTTCTTTTTCTTTTTTTTTTTTTTGTACTGCTGAGGAGTTTATTGGCCAATTATAAATGGAAAAATCTTGTTTGCATTTTAACCTTTAGATGATAGCATTGCAAAATTATGGTCATGCTGTCTACATGCAAGACAGATTGACTGTCAACCTCTTGGAAAATTGAATAACTACTTGAGGTGAATTTGAAAGCCACAGAACATGTGTTTAGGAGCATCTTATTCTTTTTGATTATTCCCACTCTAAAGCCAGCATCACAGGACTCTATCAGTCTCAGCAGTTTCTCCTTCTGTCTGAGCCCCTCATCTTCAGTTGTCAGCACTCAGCCCATTCATCACTAAGGCTGTCAGGGCTGACATCTGTATTTGAAAGAGGAAGGATGGTGCACATGGAAGAACCTGGACAGGTTGTTTTCAAGCTCACCTTTAGGAATACCAGTTGTTTTGTATTCGTAGCATTTGGGCTTGCTCAGAGGTCAGCAGCATTTCCAGCAGTGAGAAAACGCAGCCTGAATAAAAACCAGAAAGTTGAAAGAAGAAGGTTTGGCTATTTGTGCTACTGCTACAGACAGGCCTTTAGTGTTTTGCTACATCAAGTCATGAAGCTGACTTCTATTCTGCATGTGTTCTTTTGTCCTGTTAACTGGAAGGAGCTGTAGGGAAAACTGAATTTTGAGCTATCTTCTATGCTCAGCAATGATGACAATGATTTCAATCCACTGCTTAGAATGTTAGTAGGTTTTTCTTCATATAAATAATTCCCAGCAGCTGGAAATCACCACTTTTATTTGACATGTATAGGTGAACTTTTCAGAGAGGATAACAGCACATAATTTCCTCTTACTCATAAAGGATGATCAAATGGAGGGGTGAATGATCTTTCCTAAACAGGAATGATCACATGTACTGAAAAACAACAGGGCCTATAATAATTAACACAGCCTTTATATATAAATCATTTCACTATATTAGCTCTTGCAATGGGCCAACAGAATTCAATGCTTCACATGCTGAAAGTAAAGTCCTTTTGGGGCAAATGAGTCAGATGGTCATTTGTTTTCCAAACAGACAGTCTTGGTAGGTCTTTACCTGGTGCCTTAAGGCAGAAAGCTAGAAGAAGGTTCTTAGCACTGTGAATGTACACAGTGGAATCAAATTTTTAAATTTTTTTTCTTAACAAAAGGTACTCCCTAATGACTTACAATTTTAGAGTAAGGGTCTTTATTTCATATTTCTTAGTTTTAATGTACCTAGGTTCTCAAAAGTGCATTTAAAGAGCACCAATAACTAACACTAATTCCACAGTGGGTTCCGGCTCTGGTAGGTGGCTGGAGCTCTCTCTAATTGGTCTTAGCACTGTGACAGAGAGAGCACACAGGTCTGCTTTTGATTTGAATTGGAACTGAACACTTATATCAGTGAAAGCATTTTGACAGGTACAGCTGTCCTATTTGGGATTAGGAAACTGTTATGTGACAACAGTAAAAAAATAATTCAGAGAATGATTTTTTTCTGACAGTGTATGATTAAACTTCATAGAAGAATAAAAACAATATTTTGAACCTTAAAGTTACTCTATCCACTTCAATGAACAGCGCATTCCCTAAATGCCCATTCTGACTAGCTGCCAAATAAAAATTAAAACAAACCATATAGGACTCACCTATTATTTCCTTGCATTTCAGTTTCTTGCTGGCAGGTCTGATTTTATGGCAGAAAACCTTAAGCAAAACAAGAAGAAATTGGAGGAATCATGAATTAAAAATCTTTTCTTACATCTCTGAAAAATTTTTACATTTTAGAAATTGTTTGTTTTCAAGTATTAATAGCGGAAGTTCAGGAAATTAAAGGCTAAATTAGTAAAATAGCAAGACATGTTGTCTGACTGTCTATGGACCAATGGTTAAGTCATATCCAACATGCACTACCTATGTACAGGAAAATAAACAGTGCCACGGCCATTTCTCTGGCCCTGTGTCCAGTTGGCATGATCTGTCTGTAACCATATGATTAAATTTTGCTGGTTTCCAAAGCAGGAAATAGTTTGGATGTGTCTAACTGCATACGTGGCATTGTTCCTGGGTTAACTTCTGAATCATACCTGAGAATTGATCGGGAGAGTTTTGGGTGATCTTGGCAAAAAGCATAGTAGAAACCATTTTCACCATTTAGCAGCACAGGGCATGAGCTCTGACACTGGGACCCTGAGCCTTGCAATGTATTTCCTGCTATAGGGGCAGCCTGACGCTTGGATTATCTAAGATAAATTTTGAGGGGAAACAGACTGAAGAAGGGTTTCAGTCACATGAATGAACAGGTAGCTTATTCACTCCAGCCTACTGCAAGGCTCTTCATGTTCTGGTTAGTCTCACTGCAGCACCTGCCTGATTGTGGATCCCTCTGGGTTTCACTTTCCCTAACAGACTCAGGTAATCCATGGGGTTACATGCTATAGTAGAGTGCAATGAGTGTGCTAAGGTAGCAATGCCTTCCTTACTGCAGCATAATGGTAGCTCTGTGAAGTGCTCTTACTGAGAATCTTTCTAATTTTGGAAGCATGACCAGTCCTTGATGAATCATGATTCAGGTTGGACTCAAGATGAACCTCATGATGGAGGCTGAATCAGCAAACACAGCAAACTGAAGATCATAATAAAGGCTTTGATACTGGGGAATGAACAGGTGCCCATGGTGTCTTGTACCTCCACTAACACAATGCAGTCCATCTTTGTTTTCCTTGGAAACATTCCAAAGCAGGTTAGGCTCCCTACTAACATGTTCCCAGCTCATATGTAACTGTCTCTGATACAAATTTCTTGTGTGACACTGAGCTTGTCACATGGTACATCTACACTCATCCTGACTTGGGTGCAGCATTGTAGTGATGAAGTAGAATCAGATCTGAGGTGAGTTACTATCTCTTCAGGGAGCTGTGCTTTGTGGCACTTTCTGGGCAAACCAGCTCATTTGGAACTAGTCTGAGATTTTTATTGTACATTTTACTGTACAATATGAACATATTCTTGACTGCCATGTGTCTCACTTGCCTATTTTAAAATAGGACTAATAGTACTTCATTTCTTTCATTCATTGATTTTATTCTCTATTTGGATATTAATCTTTTCAGGGCAGCCTGACTTTCTTCTTATGTGTATAGAAATGCAGTGTCTAGCACTACATAAACCAGTAATGTGATACAGTTAATAATACCATTATGATGATCCTGACTGGTGTGAAGAGCTGGTGGGTCATTATTAGCAAGTTGTGAATTGCCTTGTATAGATAAATAATTTTGCAGCAGAGTTTCACTCCCTGCAAATATTAGATTATGCTATTTTTCTTTCAGGCATAATGTCAAGTTTTAATTGCTTACTGTCCCTCAACTTCCCTTCCTTCCTCCCTCCTTCCTTCCCTCACTCACCTCTTGCCTCCCTTTCTCATGCCTCCCTCTGTCCCTGCAGGATGGGATCAGATGAGTTTTACCATCCTTTTTGACTTCTGGATTTCCAAAATCTCCAGGAAGGTGAGGTCTCCCGAGGAAGCTTCTTATATCTAGGTTGCTGTATGGCATATGTGAAAACACACTTCTCAGGCACCTCTTTGGAGTATGCTGTTGATCGCTAGGAGTCCATGTATCAAAAGGTGAAAAACATTCACACGTGCAATTATCACAAACACTGATGATTGTAATGTCTGTATATCTTGGTGAAAGCACATCTTAAACTTTGTGAAGGTTTCTGCTTTGTCTCTGTGCATGTACATATAAGTGAATTTCTGAGTCTTCTGAGTTTTATGACTCATATCTGTCCTTCACAAAAATTGCAGAATCCTTATAGTATTGTTGGAGCACTTCATACCTGGTGCATCTTGATACTATTCCTTCAGGTATTAAATGGAAAATAAATAAGAACTTGCAAGTTCTTATACAAGAACTCCTTATGGCTCAGATTTTTAACCTCAGTTCCTGGATTCACAGCTTAATTGCCCTCATCCTAAGACAGATGATAGCAACCTATGAAAACTTTTCTGATGGATGACTGGGAACAGAAAAAAATCCTCTTTTCTTATCAGCACTTCTGGGCATCCCACAATGTCATCTTTATCTATTCAACCTTTAGGTGGGAGGGAGGGGATGAGATTTGACTGAGTGGCAGTACAAACCTCATTATCTTCCCACATATGTCATGTTTTTCTGGACACTTATCAAATGTATCCACTGCTGAAGACATATATTTAAATTCCATTGGAAAAAATCTGGAACAATTCTGCCAGATTGGTATTTTCTTCACCTGTGTTCAGTTAGCACAAACCTAACAAAACTACAGTGAACTGTTGAGACCTCCATTTGAAGAAGTCCCATACAAATGTCCAAATACAAATTACCTCTGTGGAGCTTCTTTGCTGAGTGACCATATGGTAGTTAAACTTTTTTTTTTTTCATAGAATTGTAGAATCATAGAATTGTTTAGGTTGGAAAATACCTTTAAGGTTATCAAGTCCAACCATTAACCTAGCACTGTCAAGTCCACTACTAAACCATATCCCACAGCTTTTACATACCTCCAGAGATGGTGACTCCATCACTTCCTTGGGCAGTGCTTAACAAGTATTTCAGTGAAGAAATTTTGCCTAATATCCAACCTAAGCTTTGCCCTTCTTTGGATGCACTCCATCACCTCAATGTCCTTCTTGTAGTGAGGAGCCCAAAACCAAACACAGTATTTGAGGTACAGACTCACAAGTGCTAAGTACAAAGGTACAATCACTTCTCTAGTCCTGCTGACCACACTATTTCTGATAGAAGCCAGAATTTACCTTCTTGGTCACCTGGGCTCACTGCTGGCTAATATTCAGCCAGCTGTAGAACAACACCCCCAGGTCTTTTTCCAGCCACTCTTCCTAAAGCCTGTGGCATTGTGTGAGGTTGTTGTGACCCAGGTGAAGGGATTGGCACAACAATCCAACCCGTCCAGATTTGTAAAGCTGTCCTTCCCTCAAGCAGATCAACACTTCCACCGAACTGGGTGACATCTGCAAACTTACGGAAGGTGCAATTGATCCCTTAGCCAAATCATTGATAACGATATTAAAGAGAAACTTTAAAGAACACTTGTGACTGCCTGCCAACTGGATTTAACTCTGTTCACCACAACTATTTAGGCCTGGCCAATCAGCCAGTTTTTACCCAGCAAAGAGTACACCTGTCCAAGCTATGAGAAACTAATTTCTCCAGGAGGATGCCATGGGAAACAATGTCAAAGGCTTTACTAAAGTCTAGGCAGGCAACGACCACAGCCTTTTCCTCATTCACTAAGCAGGTCACCTTGTCACAAAAGAAGATCAGATTAGACAACCAGGATCTGCCTTTCATAAACACATGCTGACTAGGCCTGAACGCCTGTCTGTCCTGTATGTGTCACATGATGGTACTCAAGATGCTCTGCTCCATAACCTTCCACAGCACCAAGGTCAGGCTTATAGGCCTGTAGTTCTCCAGATCTTCTTGCTGGGCCTTCTTGTAGATGGGCATCACATTTGCTAAACTACTGTCAAATGGCACCTCCTTGGTTAGCCAGGACTGCTGGTAAATGATAGAAAGTGGTTTGGTGAGCACTGTTGCCATCTCACTCAGTATCCTTGGGTGGATCCTATCCAGCCCAATAGACGTGGTGCAGCAGGTTACTAACCAATTCCCCTTGGATTATGGGGGCTTCATTCTGTCTTCCAACTCAGGGGGCTGGGCACTCAGAGAGCAACTGTTAAAGACTGAGGCAAAGAAAGCATTCAGTACCTCAGCCTTTTCCTCATCCTCTGCCACTATATTTCTGATGTCCAATAAAGGATGGAAATTCTCCTTACCCCCCCTTTTGATGCTAATGTATTATAGAAGCATCTTTTATTACCTTTTAGGGCAGTAGCCAGATTAAGTTCTAGCTTGGCTTTGTCCCTTCTCATTTTCTTCCTGCATGACCTCACAATATCCCCATAGTCCTCCTGAATCACCTGTCCCTTCTTCCAAAGGACATAAACTCTCTTTTTTCCTGAGTTCCAGCCAAAGGTCTCTGTTCAGCCAGGCTGGCTTTCTTCCCCACCAACTCATATTATGGCACACTAGTACAGCCTGCTCCTGTGCCTAAAAGATTTGCCTCTGGAGGAACGCCCAGCCTTCCTGGACTCCTTTGCCCATCAGGACTTCCTCGCAAGGGAATCTGTCAACCAGTCTCCTAAACAGGCAAAAGTCTACCCTCCAGAAGTCCAAGGTAGCAGTTCTGCTGACCCCCCCTTGCTACTTGTCCAAGAAACTATTATTTTGTGTTCACTATCCCCAATACAGCCTCCAAACATCAGATCACCCACAAGTCCTTTTCTGTTTGCAAACAACAGGTCCAGTGAGGCACCTTTCCTAGTTGGCTCACTCAGTAGCCGTGTCAGGAAGTTATCTCCCACACAATTCAATAACTTCCTGGACTATTCCAGGTGTATTGTATTTCCAGCAAACCTCTGGTAATCTGAAGTCTCCTCTGAGAATAAGGCCTTGTGATCGCAAGCCTTATCCCTGTGGATTATACAATATTTCATCTTTCTCTTCATCCTGGTTGGGTGGCCTATAATGGAATCCCATCATGATATCTACCTTGTTGGCTTTCCTCTCTGACTCTTACCCATAAACACTCATCCCTATCATCACCATCATTAAGTTCTAGACCATGAAAATACTCTGTAAATACTGGGGCTACCCCATTGACTCTCTTTCCTGGCCTATCTGTTCTAAAGAGTTTATAGCCATTCATTGCAGCACTCCAGTTGTGCGAATTATCCCAACATGTTTCTGTGATGTCAGCTATGTCATTGTTCTCCTGCTGTACAATGGCTTCTAGTTCCTCCTGTTTGTTGCCTATGCTACATGCACTGGTATAGATGCACTTCAGTTGGGCTATTGATCCTGTTAACCTTTTTCAGGGGAGAAGCCCTAATTCCTACATGACTATTCTCAGGCTCTTCTGTGGTTTCTAATCTATCAGTAAGTCTTGCATCTTTGCTGCTGTATGGATCTCCATCCCCTACCTCCACTGAGATGGAATACTGAAGGACCTTGCTAGTACACCATCCCTCAAACATTAGTGTGCAGCTCCCCAGCTTATCTCTAGTGAGCTTGCTTTTATCCCTTTCCCCTTCAAATCTAGTTTAAAGCTCTTTCAATGAAACCTGCTAACTCCTGAACAAGAAGTATTGCTTAATATATTTAATTTCTCTGTCTTTTGTTAGCACAGCAGAGTCAGGGGGATGGCTGCTTTGTCTGACCTCCCCTCCATGGGAATAGTAACTATAATGGGTTTAATTAACTATGTGGTATTGACATAATTAGTTAACCCAGTGATTATACTTCTTTAATAAAAGCACTTAATTTGGGATGCATTTCTTTTCTGCATATGCAGAGCCCTACACCTATATTTCATAACTGTCTAGACATCAAAACTGTGTGCATATTTTAGCATTGGCCCTTGAGAGAGGGGTTATCTTGAATGGCTTAAGATAATTGGGAAGAAATGATTTTTGCCCCTTGGTTTCAGACTCGCCTACTGAGAGTAAAGGAGATGGGGGGAGGGACAGCAGCTCAATTTGCAGGAACCAAAATGGGAAGGAGGAAGGGCTGGATTTGGAAACTGTGTGCTCAGGCACTGGCTCTTTCTAAGTTTTGTAGCCCAGAGACAGCAATACTAGAGAGAATTGAGAAAGTTTAACTTGTGGGTGAAGTAGATGTTGTATATCTGGTTTATTGATATTTATTTATGTAGACAGAACTATTATAATAGGTGTTTATGACAGTCAAATCCACAATAAGGAATGGATTCTAGTTTTGAATTTGGTTTTGCTTTTTGTTGTTTGGATTTTGGTGTGGGGTGGGCTTTTTTTTTTTTTTTTTTTCCCCTGTTGCTCTTTTCCTGACAAGGCTCTGTTTATTGTGTTTCTTCTGTCTGGCTAATCTTAAAGAGCAATGCTACAAGGACAAGAGATTACCATATGAAAATGTCATTTTATATCATATGAAAACCTCAAGAAAAAAAGAACAGAGGTAAAAGGTCTAAGAGAGGAGATTAACTCACTGTTCATGGATCAATCTACCACAAAACACCGTGAGTGAACTCCTTTGGCTTACCTCTCAGTTCATAGCTGGGGGGAGGGATTCCTATCTGGAAATTTACTAAGAGATTAATGCATTCTCCACACAGCCTACTTCATAGGTAGGAGGTGTTATTCCTGTTCTCATTGCTGTGTTTTATTTAACATTTTTAAAGGATTTTTTTTTTCTCACTATTCCTATCTGTTCATCTTTAGTTTGCAGAACTGTGCTGCAGTCCCTTCAGTCTTTCTTTCCCTGTTGAGACAGACTGAAATCACTTCAGGCATGTGAATGCTTCATGCAGCATAGGAGTGAACTCTATGGGTCATTGTAACAGCCAAATGCATAAACAGGTTCCCAAGAAATGGGGAAAGCAAAGCAAATGGGGAAGAACTGTTTGTGAGATCTGCAAACACAGTTTGTTCTCTAATCACAAGGGATGATCCATTGAAGACCCCATCCCTCATTAAATCAATAAAATCATGTGTCCTTTATTTTAATCCTGTATTCCAGAAGCAAGGGTAGAGGCTGAGGCTTTTAATTTCATTGTTTCTAACAAATCACTGAGATGATATTGACAAAGGTTGATTCCTCTACCTTAGTGTTTCAGAAAATGTCAGTATGGAGGCAGGTACTGGGCATTCAGCCACTTTTTTCGAAAGGAAAAAAAAAAAAAAAAGGAGATCTGTGACAGCCTTGCTGCAAATACTGTAGTTTTCTGAGACATTTTGTTTGGTTTGATGTTGTGCTGCAATGACGAGAGAGGAAGGATCTGTTATGTACAGCTGCATGAATCTCTGGATTGAAGTTTTTACAGCCTTAGATCCTCTTTTATACAGTAAAGGGGAGATGAAAGCGAATAACTCACATGCCATGAAACAGGTACAATGGGATTCTGAAAGGCTTTGCATTCCTCATAAGTATTTGAAGGAAATTCAAACAAGGGAACTTTGCACTGTCATTTGGTGGAGTGACAAACATGGTAAAAATACCTCCAAAATCTTCATTATTTTTGTCAGCTCCAGCTTGATTGAATTAGCAAGAATGAGTCACAGTTAAAAAAAGAGCCATTCTCCCCTGAAATTTATTATAGTTTGGGTGGTAAAGAAGCACATGTTTATTTCCTAAATGAAATGCAGGCAGAATCTGTATGAGGCCATGTAAATAGCAGTGCTACTTTCCTATGCAAGGCATATTCAGAAATTATTTTTTACTGAAATCATAAAATGGTATCAGTGTAAATGGGGTTTCTATTCCCTGTAGTTATTTATCCACTGTAAGATCTTGTATATCTTACATAAAAAAATGCTTGAGTGAAAATGGTGAGTAGTCTAAGTACAGGCTGGTTGTTTACCAACATCTGTCTTCAAGGAGAGCTCTTTTGTTTTGAAAAGTGTTCTGTGTGCATTTCTTTTCCGAAAGATGCCACTAACACTATGTATCTGGTCAGTTTAAGTAGGGCCTAACCAATGTATGTGTTAGTCACACAACTGACATAACATGTGCTGTTACTTGTGATAACTTCAAACACCCTGGTTACTGACCTAGTGTTTACTTAATTTTCAAGAATGTTACATGGTGATAGATTAGAAAACAAAAAAAACCCCTTCACTGAATTAATCTACTGAATCTTGGATAAAGCTGGGTAATACTAATGATAGCAGCAATTAAAAACATAGTAAAAGAAGAGCCCCCGAGAATAATGTGAATCATTCTCACCTTCAAATAACATATGTCACCTCACAGCCTTTCACTTGAGTTTGGAGTCAATAAGATCACAGTGAAAG
The DNA here is from genome assembly GCA_024605025.1 of Megaceryle maxima. Taxonomy (NCBI): domain Eukaryota; kingdom Metazoa; phylum Chordata; class Aves; order Coraciiformes; family Cerylidae; genus Megaceryle; species Megaceryle maxima. The sequence continues at coordinate 70,582 of JANHGN010006614.1, read as the reverse complement.
TCCTTGAAATGTTCTAGATGTACCATGATCATGATTGCAGATCTATTAGGAACTTATATAGAAGGTATATAAGACAGCAGGGTGCTTGGCTCACAGATTAGCTTTAACTAGGAATTTTCCTCTAAGAAGTCATTAAAAAAAATTCTTACAATACATTGGATAAATTAGAACCTAGCTCATATAGTCAAACCTTAACTGGTTGTTGTAGCACTAATGTATAAAACAGAAGTCTAGAAGTAAAGTTGGTTTACCAGCTGTAGAAGCAGGTATGTTCTGTGGCTTTGTCCCCATAGAGTTTGTCATGACAAAGTATGTCTTAGAAGGAGCTGCTTTCATTATTGGCTTATAAAGCTCTGCATGGTCACACAAGTAAATTACCCCAGAAGATCTGCATACCACTGTGGCTCAGTAGCCAGAGCTAGGTCTGGGACTTGTACTAAGGGCTGCCCTATTGTAGTGTGTTTTCATCCACTAATATCTAAGTAGGCTTTTTTTTGGGTATTCATATTCTCTACAGGAGGTCATGCTGCCTAACAATTGGAACAGACAGCTTGCTCTACCTACAGTATCTTGGGCTACATTATGAATAGTGTTGCCAGTAAGTAGAAAAGGTGATCCTTCCCCTCTTCTCAGCACCAGTGAGACACATCTGGAGTGTTGGCTCCAGCTATGGGCTCCCCAGTACAAGAAAGATACTGACATACTGGAGACAGTCCAGTGAAGGCCTACAGAGATGACTAAGAGACTGGAGCATCTGTCACATCAGGAGAGGCTGAAGAGAGCTGTGACTGAGTGTTCAACCTCCTGTTGCAGGAGGAGAGAAGGCTGAAGGGGATCCTATCAATGTGTATAAATACCTGATGGGAAGGAATGAAGATGAGGAAGTCAGGCTCTTTTCAGTGATGCCCAGAGAAAATGGGCACAAAAAAAATGTGGAATTCCATCTGAACACAACAAAGCATGTTTTTACAGTGAAGGTGGTCAAACACAGGAATAGGTTGTCCTTAGATGTTATGGAGTCTCTGTGGAGATAGTCAGAATACAACTGGACATTGTTCTCGACAACCTGCTCTAGGTGACCCTGCTTGAGAAGGGGGTTTGGACTCAGGAGGTCCCTTCCAATGTACCTGTATGATTCTGTGATTCTGTCTGTATTGGACACTTAATGGGAGTAAAGTATTATCAACAGTTATTTTGTTGGTAGCACTGGGTCACTGCAACCTGGAGTTTCCATCTAAAATAGTGATAAGCTAGTCTGCAGAAGAGGCAGACTAGCCTGGCTGTCAAAAGGCACTTTGTAGCTAGATGTGGATATAACACTGATAGACTCCAGAGGGACATCTACATAGATTCAGAAAGAAATCATATGCTGTATACGGATTGTATCTACTGAATTCCCCGTAAATTGATATTGCAGCCAGAGAACTCTGAGAAGGCTCAGAAAAGATGTCAGGTTAGCACTTTTGCCCAAGCTAACTTTGTGCAAGTAAATAAAATCTTTTTGTGCTTTAGCTTCCTACCTGTAAAATGAGGGTAGCTAGTAATAATGTTTCCTTTCTTATCTTGTGTTTAGGTCTAGATGTAATAAACCAGGCCTATTCTCATGTATAAAGTTGGTGCAGATGAATTACATATAAACATTACATGTATAAAGACATAATGACAATGGCAACAAATTAGAATCCTGTACCTTGAGAGGAACAGCAAAGTAGGACTTCATTTCAAGTGCTAGGCACAAATTTAAAAAAATATTCTTGAACTCCAGCAGCTGCTATGCAATACTCTTAATCAAATTAGACCAAAATGATACCATCAAGAGATACCTATCTCTATTTTGCTAGACCCCAACAGATTGCTAGACGACCCTTCAATCATTCTCTAAATCAATCAACAGTACTCATGAATATTTGTTTCTGCTTTTTTAAAAGCCATTTAGTACAGTATGCGTAGTGATATGTCACTAAACATCTTCCTGTACTGTTGCCTTTTTTCTGTGTATATTAACTAGGGCTGGCTGGAAGAGGGCTGCCTGAATAATCAGAGGATGTCAGTTTTATGTAAATCAAACTACTCCTCACAACTCAATCTTTTTTGCTGAAATTCCATTTTGAAGAAAAACAGCAGAGACTCAAACTGGCTTGGTTTTGATAGTGTCAAAGAGAAGACTGTAATTTCTTCACTTTGAAATACATTATTTTAACATGTGCATTACATATATTATTAAAACAAAGTTAAATTGTTAAATTGAACCAGTGTTTATTTTGTTTTCAGTAGATGAAGTTCTGTTGTCTGAAATGTAAAGAATATTTAGATAACCCTGGTGAATAAATTTTCTGATCTCATTCAGAACAAACTGAAAATTCTTTAAAGATTGGACCAAATTCCCATCTTCATAAAGCTCACAGAATGCTTCCTATATACGTGAATCAAATGCCCTGGCAAATCAGTTTAAGAATATCTTTTTTTCAGATTCTAAGCTGCATGTTGGCTGTGAAAGTTATAGAGGATTCTGATGCATTTCAGATTGTAGAAGATGTGAATATGAATAGTTTGAAAGATTCCACATAACAGGAGGATGATACAAGTAACAAAAGGCAGCAGGTACAATCCAGTTGTAACATATAGCTGAAATAGATATCTACTGTGCCAGGCTCTACCTATCGATAGTCATAGATTTAGCACAAATTAACCATCTATATTCCATTCAAGATTATGGGATGAAAATATTATAAAAGACAACAATGCTCAAATGATGTAATTATGGGCTTCATTCATGCAACCTCTTTACTAGCATCACTATCAGTGGTGTGAAAATCAGTACTGCAGAAGGATAGGGATAGGAAACCATATTATTATCACCCTTATTATTTCTGTATTTTTGGTTAAGAAGCATAGGAGCACATTTCATTCTGGAGAATCTCAAGAGCTTTTACATTTTAAGTGACATTTTCTTATTCAACACATTTGAGCCTTGAATTTAGTCCATCATAATTACCTACATTAGTGTCATGGAAATAAACCTGTATTTCTGTTTCCTCTCTTTAGCCCTGCAGAGCCAATGCAACTATTGCTGAGAGACCTGAACTTTTTGTGTTAAGCCTATGAACAGAGTAAATAACACAGATTTATTTTGGCTTTTGGCTCTGCCAAGGAAGACAATAGTCTTGTGCAGGTGTAAGAGATGAAAAATTGTCTGCAAACTCTCACAATGAGCTATGAAACAAGAGTCCCAAAAGACACACCTGAGAGTTGGAATCAAGGCTATGTTTTCAGAGCTTGCTGTTTAAATATATGTCTTTTTGCATGAAGAGAGAATGAATATGACTTGGAAGTTCAAAGTCTTTGATGACACAACACCTGATTATATATAGTTGTCTATTTAGAATGTAATTTTCAGATTTAAATAATATGCTTTAATTTCATGAAATTGAATAAGAATTACCTGAAATATAGAAAATAAGGCTGATCTTGTGGTGTGAAGCTGTGACCAGAAGTTTGGAAACTTCAGGAGAAACCCTTTTTCTAAGTTTTCCAAACCAGCACTAGTACTTCAGACATTTTTTTTTCTGTATTATGAGTAAGATGTAATAACAGGATTCTTCTGATGTGCACAGCTTGGTACACAGAAATCCCTAGTTATGCATTTTAATAAAGGTAGTAAACTAATATCTAATACAATGTTTTACAAATCAAACACTGTTTAGTAAGCTTTACAGAGTTTGTCAAATCTTGTCAAGAATGATTTGTCACATAACTTAAGTTACAAAACCATACAAATAATCAAATAAATCATAGGAATATTATCCAATGAACTCTGCCTTTATGAATCAGTGTCATCCTGTTATGTGTCAAAACATCCAAGCTTCACAGACTTTTGAGGGAGATGAAGAGAATGAGTTTGGTGGGAACACACAATGCTGATCTGTTCAGTCTAACGGTGCATCTTGATTTGGCACATTTTAATAGATGAACAAGGATCCTATAACCAAGATAACCCCCATCAAATGTAATACAAAACTGTCTGGAGCCACCAAAATAGTAAAAAGGAAAAAAAATCTGAAGTAGCCTGGGAAATGATGATATGTACTTAGAGATGAAGGGAAAATCAATTAACTTTGGAGACCTTTCTCCATATCAGCTTTGACTACATGAACTTTTTCCAACTACTTTTAATATACTGTCAATGTTAAGTTTCACTGAAGATCATTAGGAATGTAAAGCAGTAGAATTGTAGTCATTAATTCAGATATGTTAAGCAGGAAGAAAATATCAACAGGTATTAAGAGAACACACAGATTCACAGGACTAAAGGACTGAGGAGATCATGAAAGTTTCAAGTCGAGTAACAGGCCTTACTCCCTGTACTAAGCCCATAAAATGTTATCTTTCTCTCACTTGAGAAGTTAGTCAGAAATCCTGATTCTGCTAAGTCAGTAGGAAAGAGAAATTGATGGTAAAATCCTATTTATTTTTTTAAAAGTGTACAAAGACTACTTTTCTTCAGTACAACAAATATCAAATGGGGAGAGAAGCTATCTTTCCTTGAAGCTCTGAGCTCTTTTCTAATCAGCGCTTATCCCAACAACGTTTTCCTGGCTTGTCTGTGGGCTGTGTTCCCAGTTAATGTTCTAGTTTTGTCATATACATACATATACATATTTCATAGATGACATTCAGCCACAGTTACACCAAACTGAGAAAGGGTTACTTAATTTGTTCTAATAATTTATGTTTTTCAAGTTTGTGCCTTTCAGAGACATAGCTACTACATATTCCAGAAAGGTATCATGATTTAAAGACACTAAGAGATGGAGTCCTCTTCTTCGCTTGTCTGGGTGTTCATATGGTTAATAACTTACAGTATCTATGTACTTGATTCCTTACCTGAATATTCTTGAGAACTGTTTTCAGCTTCTGAGCAGCTTCTTTCAGCTTCAGCTTCTGTTCAACATATTCGTCAATGACCTGGATGAGGGCACAGAGTGCTCTGTCAGCAGGTTTGTTGATGATACCAAGCTGGGTGGAGTGGCTGACACACCAGCAGGCTGTGCTGCCATTCAGTGAGACTTGGACAGGAAGAAATTTAATGAAATTCAACAAATGCAAGTGTAGAGTCTTGCACCTGAGAAGGAACAACTCCAGGTATCAGTATAGGCTGCGGACTGACCTGTTGGAATGCAGCAAAGGGGAAAAGGACCTGGACGTCCTAGTTGATGGGCCATTCTGGGGTGTATTAAAAGGGCTGTGGCTAGTAGGTCGAGAGAGGTTCTCCTGCCCCTCTACTCTGTCCTGGTAAGGCCGAATCTGGAGTACTGCTTCCAGTTCAAGAGGCACATAGAATTGCTTGAGAGAATCCAGTGCAGAGCCACAAAGATGATTAAGGGAGTGGAACATCTCTCTTATGAGGAA
>JANHGN010006614.1:24162-60295 GCA_024605025.1 Megaceryle maxima | reverse complement strand
AACTTGTCAGAAAACCTTTATTATTGAACTAGATGTAACTTTTTTTTGGTTTTTTTTTTTGTTTGTTTGTTTTGTTTTGTTTTGTTTTGTTTTGTTTTGTTTTGTTTTGTTTTTCCCCAGGTTGGCTTTTCAAACTAATAATCTTTATTCTCTTGGGCTTAGGGCTGGTCACAAGAGTCTTCACTAAGATTTCAATTATTTAGCATCCTTTTAAAAGAAAAGGTAATGTATGCAAGAGAGATGTAAGATCTGCTCTGATGACCATCGCTGCAGCTGGGATTTTAAAAGAACATTTTTATCAGGTTGCTCACTCTTGTGGTGCCACCATTGCAGTTCCATTCAGAAAGAGATTCCAGTGTTTGCTCAAGTGAAAAATAACTGCTTTTGTGGGTGTTTCAGACCAAGAACCTCGTCATCTTCCTCTCCTTACATGAGTTACTGCAATGCATTTTCAAAACTGTTTTTCACTTTCTCATTGTTTGACATTCACGTTTCCCATGCTTGAACATTTGTTTGTTTCTGACTGGGCACTTATAGGGATAGATAGATACCAGTATAGCATCTTACCCAGATTTATTTTGATCTGTTCCTCTCCCTGTAATCTCTGTCACAAAGGAGAACCTGATTTGAAGTCCAAAGCAGTCTGCCAGAAATGTAACATTCAAAACCACAGTAAATAATTGATGAATGCCACATAGGAAAATATTCTAAATTGTTTTAATCTTAAGTAATTTTGTTTGAGTGTGGTAGGGAATAAGGATGATGAGAGACCTCCTCAGAAGTGGTCGTGCTAACCACAGCAAGCAAAAATAATTCACCTTGGTCACATTTCCTCAAAATTGCACACGCAGCCTGACTAATGGTTTGGGATTTATAGGCTTTTTTTAAATTATTTTTTTCTCCCCTCTTTGTTCTTCTCTCCTCTTTTTTCTTTCTAGACTATGACCTAGATGACTTGTACTTACATCTAAATTGTTTAGATTTTGTCACGGTTTAGGGTCAGGGCAGCCCCTTAGACCTATAACAGATGCTCTCTGTTAACCCCCCTCCCTCCACAGAGGAGAAGAGAGAAGGAATAAGGGAGAGAGATTTGGTGATTAGAAAAGGAAACTAGAACAGCTTTAATCAGAATAAGAATAATAAAAATGGAATATATACAAATATATACAAAACCAGTATGGAACCCAACCCCCCTGATGGTAATTACATCACTGTCACCACTGATGCTGTGGAGCAGGCACTGGGGGGTCCCAAACTGGGCCCTGCAGCAGACAGGAGCTGTGTTCAGGAGCTGGATTCTGCTACCAGATTCAGGAACACACAGATTGGGATCAAAGGCAGAATGGTCAGTCATCCTGGGATGCTCCGAGGAAGGAACTGAAAGAGGACCTGAGCCAGCCAAGCAAAGCTGGCAAAGCAGTCCAAGGGGGAGAAGAGCCCAGGAGCCCCAGAAAGAGGGCAAGCGAGCAAGCAAGCTAGCAAGCAAACAAAACTAGCAAGCTAACAAAAAGAACCCAAAAACCTATAGACCCTCCAGATCCCTCTGCTTTATACCAAATATGATGTATATGGGATGGAATACTTCCTTTGTCAGTTTGGGGTCACCTGCCCTGTCCACTCCTCCCTGCAGGTGCAGCCTTTCACTTTCCTGCACCCCCAATGTGGGACACAAGATCCAGCAGTGGCCTTGGTCTGCACACCAACCCTTGGTAGTGACTCTAAACACGGGGTGTTATCACTGCCAGCAGCAGACACTGCCTGTGAAAACAGGCTGCTCACTTCAGACAGTGCACTTAGTTAGAAGAACTGAGCTGAAAAGCAAAATCACTGAACAGAATTAGTTCTGTTTACACTCAAACCAGGACAGACAAACATACAACAAAAAGACAGCTTTGTCAGTTGCCTGTTCAGATATAGTAACTGAATAAATGGTTGCTTAAGCAATTACCCAGGCTAGAGGTGGTAGTGGAGTTAATGTTTGCAGACAAGATTACCAAGAAATATGGTACATGTTGTAGGATGGCCATTTTTCAGTTTAATATTTTACTTTTGGAAAATGCTACTTTGTAAAAAACTGTGTTTTGCAGAGGAAATTAATCTTCAGTGTCAAGAATTTGTGACTGGTAAAGATGAAAAGGAATTTTGATTTATGGAAACAGAATTTCAGTTTACTCTCTAAGATTTTACTTGGAGAATCTGTCTGTCAAGAAATAGATTTCTTCTTTGTTATACTTCTGAGTGGTAAAAAATGGTGAAAATATTGGTGAAGCAGAAATCCTGTTTCTTATCTAGTCTGGACTCTGTGGACCTTATAGCAAAAAGAAATTGTTTCTTGGGTTGAAAATGGCAGTTCACACGTGGAAAATAGGGAAGAAGTCATGGTTGTTGGACCAGGAAGAGATTATTATGGATTTAATCAGTGTGGTTTCCACTGTGTTGGTTGGCAGTGCTAGGAAGAGGTGAGGGAATCAATGACAAGGTCATTCCTCTTCAAAAAAATCAGTAGGACTCTGTGAGACCATACAGACAATGTCTCTGCTCCTTTCCCTCTGAGGACTACTTTTAGTTCCCCCTTAAAAAACTAAGTATGGTCCCTTGGAATCATACTTTGGTGAGGCACTTCTTGTCTGTTCTGATAGAAAGAAACCTATGCCAACCTCTATTTAGTGTCAGCCAGCAAAGACAGTAAGAGTGAATATAGATATGGCAGGACCCTTTCACCTTGTGTTCTGCCTGATTTTGCTAACCAGGGTATATGTAGAAGCTTTTCTTGAGCCCAGGTAGGTCACTGGTGGTTCTACTGCACTTCAGAGCAAAGCTGGAACTAGCTGCCATTGCTTCTTCTCTATACATTTCTGTGCACAGAAGCAGGAATGGAATAAAAAGGGTTGATACTCAGAAGTACCATGGTTTTCTAAAATATACAATTTCCTTGCATTGGTGGCTTTTTCCATTTTACCTAAATATTGTTTCATTTTAGCTTATTCTTGGTGTTTTTATGAAATTGTAAAGCAGATGTGATGGGAAAAGACACATATACTCAGTAAATAATGGAGGAATCTTACAGATTTTCTGTTTTGCATTCACCAGAAGCATGTGAATTTATCCTAACTTAGCTCTTTCTAGCAATCTTCCTTACTGCATATTATAATCATATGAGCTGCTCATGATACAATCATGGGGAAAACTTTTGTGTGTGAACCAGATGAGTGTGCTCGCAGGGGGAAGAATTCAGCCCAGCAATGCTATGCATTTAATAGCTTTATCCATTCAACTTTATAGCTTGCCATTGGGTGCAGATGTTTTATGACTTGTAACAGTTTAATGTGTCCTGGTGGATTACCCTCCAAGTTTCTCTTCATCAAAGCACTTGCTCCAGGTAACTGAAATGTCAGATTTAAATGAAGTGCAATATGAGAATGGGGACTGTCAGATTTTATACGAAGCACGCAGTGGTGCTAAGTAAAGTTTTGAACATGGTATGACATTTCCACAGCCCATCTCACAGGATCTCTACACCTCTCTTTCTTTTAGTGTGCAAATTAGTATAGCGGAAGAGGTAAAACAGTCATGCACTGCATTCTACTACAGCACACAGCCAAGCTAAATAATATCTGAAAAGAGAGAGGTAATATTTCACCTGGATTCAAAGTCAAACAAAAGGTGTATCAGACAGGACAGAATAATTTCATCTCCCAAAGGTGAGCAGGCCTCTTATGGGCATACTATTCACTAGCAAACCTGTGAGCCTTTACCTCAGCCTCCTTTGCTCCTCCTCCTCCTCTTATCTACATGTCCCTTGGGGCCATGAATATCCCCAACCCTGCTTTCCATCTCTTTCCAGAGGTTTCTTCAATCTTGCTCTTCCAAATATGCATCCTCTTCCTTCCCATTTGTCCCCCACCCCCTCCATTGCTCACCCCATTTACTCTGTCTTAGTGCTGGTGAAAGAATTGAACCCTCTGGAATGTTTTTGTTGCGATGCAGGGCTGAGTGGTCAAGGGATCCATGCTGGTAGTCCCTGGGGTCTTTAAGTACCTTCTTTTCCTCCTTTTTCAGAAATTTACTGGAGCAATAAATCTAGTGCAATGATGGAGAAAAACTAAGGCAAGGGATCTCTGGAGAGAGGAAGAGGAGAAAAGAACAGTAACAGTGCAAAAGCAGTTGTGCTACTTTTGCCTGCCTGATGTCTTGCTGGCATGTTTTTCTATAAAGCATATCTACTATGAGGGGGAAGGTGAAAAAAAATCCTTTTTGACAGTAGATGCATTGCCATGAAGGTCCACATGGCAGTGAAGTCCAAATTTCTCAACATCTGGAGAGACAGCATTAAGCAGGTTATCTGATATCTAAGGAGTCACAAAGGTGGCACTGTAAGTGATGTATTTTCCTGAGGGAGACAATGAGGCAAAGATAATCCTGTTGCCAAAAAGACAATGCAAGTCATACCGAAAAAGAAGAATACAAACCTCCAAGACCTCAGAGTGTCTCAGAGACAAGACCTTCAGCTTTTTTTTTTGATAGGTTTTGCATGTTTAACTATTATTAACACAGGAAAAAGTTGCACATGGTTACTACTGAAGTGGCAACCTCCTCTGGTTCACTTTTTTTGTTTGTTGAGTAGTTTGAGGAGTAGTGAAAAAGAGCCACTTTTTTTTCTGTCTTTGTACATTTAGTCTGTGATGGCTGAAAAAAGATTTTTCAGATTAAGAGGTAAAATAGTGAGCCAGAAAACATGTGTTTACTTAAAAGGAAACAAAGTTCTTTTATTAAAAAAAAAATGAGGGGGCTTTGGAGGTCCTTAAAGTGATAGTCTATAAATACCACTGAGCAAATAATTTGTACTGATAATATGCCTAGGTTCTCATTATCAGAATATCTGCAAGCAAAAATATTCCCATCCTTCTCATTATTGCTGTTTATGTTTTGTAGATGGTGAGAGAATCTTGGGATCCCAACTAACATCATTGTTCTGCTGGGTTGAGTACATTTTGGGCATGTAATTTGTGGGCCTGCTGGTCTGAAATGAATCAACTGATCATATTTAAAGGTCTGTGATTTGTGTTGCATTTTATTTGGGTCTGCCAACTGCAATTCTTCATATACGTGGTATTGTTTCTGTTTTCTAGGTTGGATGAAGATAACTCACAACAGAATTATTCTTGCAACTGCAGCAGGCAGCAAAATTAAGATCTGAGGGAATTTCAGTGTATAGCTTAAAATTCTGCCTCTCATGAGTATTTCATGCATGTTAGGTGGAAAGTGAAGAAGGTAGGACAGGGTGAATGTGACTTTATGTAAATCTGTTGAAAATGTGGCTTGAGTATTCACAAAAAAAGCTTTTTATATATTATTCCTCAATAGTTAAATATTTGATGCTCACGATGGCTGGTCAGTGTGCACCCACCAAAAGGAATCTGGTGAGAATATGGTAAAGGTCTTGCCTGGCTGAAGTACAAATTGCCACTAAACTTGGGTGCAGAAGTTAATCTTGTGATGATGATGATTCACTTGGGGGAACTGTGGTGGATTTGTAATATGAGTTATAGGAAATTGTAGTTATTGCATAATTGCAAATATTTAGATGTAGTGTTCACAATAGTTTGCCATAATAGGATAAAGCAATTGTAAAGGAAGGGTTTGTTTTCTTCTGCCTTATCTTTGTAACTGTTGTCGAAGACACTCTGTGCACTCCATGGAGAGATACGGACACTTTCAGGAAGTGATTCATCTAAGTTTTAACATCTAAAATAAGGCTGATGGAAGAGCCTGTTTCTCTCCAGAGAACTTTTAGTCTGAACTGCATTGTAAAAAGCAGGCCTAGTAGTTAAAACAGTACAACTACCTGCAAGCAAATACAGTTCATGTCTTAGTACCCTGCCACCAGCATAGTCAAAGTGATAGTGCCTAGCTGTATAACAAATCCTCTTTAAGTCTGCAGAAGTAGCTCATCTGACGAATCAGTCATAATCATGCTCAAATGTGTAGTCAAATTTATACAACACAGAATCACAGAATTATTAAGGCTGGAAAAGACCTCTGAGATCATCGAGTCCAGCCTACGACCTAACACCACGACATAAGCTAAATCATGCCACTAAGTGCAGCATCCAATCTTTTCTTAAACTCCTCCAGGGATGGTGACTCCACCACCTCCCTGGGCAGTCCATTCTGGTGTTCTATCACCCTTTCTGTGAGGAAGTGCCTAATATCCAACCTAAACCTCCCCTGGCACAGCTTCAGGCCATGCCCTCTCATCCTGTCACTAGTTGCCTGGGAGAAGACCCCAGCCCCTGCCTGACTACAGCTTCCCTTCAGGTAGTTGTAGAGAGTGATAAGGTCCCCCCCATAGCCTTCTCTTCTTCAGGCTGAACAATCCCAGCTCCCTCAGCCTCTCCTCATAAGAATTTCTCTCCAGTCTCTTCCCCAGCCTCGTTGCTCTCCTCTGGATCCTCTCCAACACCTCAATATGCTCTTGAAGTGAGTAGCCCATAACTGCACCCAGTACTTGAGCTGAGGCCGAGTATAGGGGCAGAACTGCATCCCTAGTCCTGCTGGCCACAGAACACAGTATTCCAGTTTCTAAGGAATTAACCCCCATGCAAAAAAACATTTAAGTTTGCATCTGTGAAGTTTATATTAAGTAAAGAACAATTCCGGCATGGCTGTAAATTCAGATTTTATTTTTTTTTATATTTATTAACTATGAGATTTAGGATTTGATTTTGCAAAGATGCAGAGCACTTTCTGGACACTCAGTTCCCTAATTGCTTTGAAAAGAAGTACATGGTGCCTTGTGTGATGAAGGCCTTACACCACATAGAATGTCTGTATCTGATCTGCTGTGTTCCTTAGATGTGTAAAATTTTTAAATGCCTCCTACAACTATCACTTACCCTCCACTACTACTTCCAGCTGCCAGACAGCAAAGAGTCAGGTGTCTAAGCTTGGCTGAATGGTCAGGCTCCATCTATAATTGATGGAGACAAGCACTTCTGACGGGAGATTCATCTGGTCTATTGAGACTATGAATCACAGGTTTCCTATCTCTTGCCCCCGGCTATTTGTTGGCACCTCTGCCTCACTTTGTGGCACCTTTCTGTTGCACTCATGCAGCTGTTTGCAGCTGTGGCATTAATCAAATAGCTTAAATTGTCTGGGTTAAAAAGAAAAATAAAAGCACCTCCCCCTACTACTGGTTAAAAGGGAAATCTATTCCCTGACCGTACCTTTTCAGGTGTGGGTGTAGAATAAAAAAATTAAAATTAAAACAAAAACAAACAAACAAAAAAACCCTCAAATGAAAACAACAATGGCAATCTATCCAGGGAACTAATTTTGATTAAACATGTGCTTTTGCTGTGTCTTCTGTGCTTTATTCCAGATTTTAAAGAATAAAATGAAAGTGCATGTGTTAAACAACATTGCCTGATATGTGATTCTTTTTCTTAACTCTAGTTCTTTCCCTGCCTGGTTCAGCCCTTCTCAAGCCCTTCAGATCCTGAGGGAGTATGCACTAAATTCCTTTCAGCCTTGGTAAACATACTTTGCACAATCTAAACCAGGGTAGTGTTACACTAATTTGCTGAACCCTTTTGAGTCCTAGAATAAAATTAAAAAAGAAAAAAAAAAGGAAAAAAGAGGATATTTGACATCTGCATTTTACTGGATTAGTTACAAGCACTGTTTGTCATGGAAGAAGGAGACACTGCTTGAGATTTTGAATTTAAAGGAACTGGCTTGAACTTCTGGGCCTCCTGTCTTCCCTTCCTCCATGCCTGAAGGGTTGCTAAACCTACACGTGTTCCCACCAGAGGAGAGTGGTCAGCTCCCTCCCCCAGCTCTGTACCCAGTGCTTCATGGCAGGCAGGCTACATGAGGGATATTTTACTGCAGATGAGGAACAACCTTTATTTTATAATCTAAGAGCAAATCTCTTGCAGAAGGGTTCAGTCTTTTTCATTTTAGTAGGACATAGGTCATTTTGTTGCTGGTCTTAATTTCACAGCCCCTCCTTTCTCTGCTGAGTCAATGCTGTTCCACACAGTTGCTTAGGAGCTGTAGTACTTATAAAGAAAAACTTAATGTTTAAATAAATACTAAATGTAAAGTAAGGATGATGGATGCTGCTTGTGACTAGACACATCTGTGGATATCCAATTCCCTGTAATTGTAATCTGGCTTTGTTTTATGTTAGATTTGCTTCAGAGGGAATGGGATCTCCAATTAATGTTAAATGCTTTTTGAGATACTGTTTGGGCCCTCTGGTCATTGACACATGGAATTAGTTTTTTTCTTTGTGCTCAAGATGTATAAGTACAGATTCTCTTCCACGCACTCCTCCCCCCTCCCAGTGCATTCATTATGAAAATTACCTGCCACAGTCTCCTTTATCATACCCTTTTACAATGATCTTGCTACAAGTTTTTGATATTTGGGACACAAGTTGGTGACTGGCCTCGAAGTCACTCACTCTCTGTTTCTTAACTGGCTAAATGTAACTCTAACAAACAAGAGAGGGGCTTTGACTGTCCACTGATGATTTGCTTTTTCCTGAGAGAGGTAGCAGATAAACAGGATTAGAGTATTTACACAGTCTTGAAATCTGGGTCGACTAGGTCTTGCCCAAGGCACCCTTCTTATTTAGCTGCAAGATTTGATTGACTGAGAGCAGTGTCAAGATTTAGCTTTCTATCCTCACCCTGCACAAGCTAATCATCTGAATGAGGGCTCCAAACCCAAAAGGTGTGGTCAGGTTTTTCACCTGATTCACTCAGCCCCAAGGCTGTGGGGGATGATTTGGGGAATGTCTTTATACTGTATCAAGAAGTGTCAAGCAGTATTCCAGCTCTCCTGAAGTTCAGGCCTTAGTTTTGCTATTTATCTTGTCTTAATATAGGTGGGAATTTAATTCAGTGGTAGATTTGCCTGTATAAAATATCTCATAAGTGCTTGGCTTGCCTGAACCATGAAATGGTTGTGTTGAACTTCAAAGTGAGCACAGTGGCTGCCACTGAATTTGTGTGTGTGAACCTGCATGTTGGGGATGAGGTTGCTTAAGAAGCTTCCAGCAGTGGCCACTCTTCCTCCTACCTTGTCCCCAGCACCCCAGCTTGCTTTCTTTCCCCCTTCACCCCTGTCAGCAGATACTCCTTTCATGCTCATGGACACACACTCAACCAGGCCTCCCAATTAATCTACTTAAAAAACAAATTCCCTGTCTTCTTTCCACGAAAACAAACAAACTACAAAAAAAATACCAGAAAAAACCCCCCAAACCCAAAAAATCCCCCAATCAAACCAACCAACCAAAAACCAAACAGAAAACCCCAAAACAAAACAAAAACCAACCAGAAACCCAGAAACCACAAAAAAACCCCAACCACAACCTCCCCAAATAACCCAGAAACAAACAAACAAAAAGACCAAACCAAACAACAACAAAACCAACAACAAGAAAAAAACACACCCCCAAAAAAACAAATGAAAAATCAACACCACAAAACAACCAAACCCTTTAAAAACCCATCATTTCAAGAAAGGTCCTTTCTCAGATGTGGCTTTGAGTACAATCACACAAACACCTGAGGTGGCACAAATGGGGAGGTTGTATCTGTGGAAGGAAGTGCATTGTCTAGCATGAAAATATCCTACACAGCATATGGAAAGTCACATGGACACATAGATAAACCCTGTGATTTGTTGAAAAAAAAATTTTTGTGGCAGTTCTGGCCTCAGCAGTTTACTTCTTTGCTCTCATATCTACTGTTGTATTGTTTGGATTTTGGTTTGGTTTTATTGGGCTGGGTGTGGGGGATTTTGTTTGGTTGGTTTGGTTTTGTTTGTTTTGTTTTTTATTAGTTTCCCAATTTAGTTCATGGAGCAACCTTGCAAACAGGTGTGGTGATGGAAACAGGAACAAGCAGCTTGGAGCAGGGACAGTTTAGGCCAGTGCTGCTTTTGAACATTTGGTGTCATTGACCACAGCCTCAGCAATATCCCTGGATGAATAGTTGAGTGGTATCTTCTCATCTAGTGACATTTCCCAGTTTATCTTAATTCTAGTTAGACACATTTGTCTCTATATTTATGTTGTTCTCTGTTGAAACTGTGCTATGAGCAAGTTAAATAGAGATATCAGACATAATTGTTTTATGCTATTACCATCAGCTCAAGAAGAACACTGTCTTATTAAGTATTTTTGGGTGACTTCTTTCAGCTAATATCCAGAAAACTAGAACTGGGTACAAGGAAGCAAGCAAGATGCTTAACTTTGAATGACCTGTGTGGACTGCTCACTTGGGAATAAGAATGAAAAAAATAAACTACAGTTTATCACAAAAGATCTTTGCTTTACTGCAGCAGTAAAAGTGATATAGCAAAAACATATTGATTCTCTGGGTGACTGATAAGCTACAGCACTGAAAGGATTCCTTGCAGTAAATCTGAGTTTAATTTTTCCATCCAAATGCCTTGAATAATGCAGCCTTCATATCCACCTATCTGCAGCACTGTTTAAGATCATGGTAGCACTGCTTATCCAGGACAGGATCCTGAATGGTCCTGCATCATCACAATTCCCAGTAGCTTTCTTGTGCAAAGAATGTTGTATCACATCTAGAATGATTATCTGAGAACTTGCCCATTGTACAGCAGTAGAAAGGCTCTTTATTGTTTCTCTTTTTGGCTGTTATTCTCAGCCTGGTGGAACTACTGCTGAATTTTCATTGAACCAGCACACTTGCATGTGCACATGACACATACACATGCACTTCAGGCTGCCTGGCAGTCTGAACTCATTGTATATTCATTATGTTTTCCTTGTAGCAGAGTCCTCTTAACCAAGATAACTATGAAATACGCTACACCAAAAGATTTCTCCTGTGCGGGTATGCGCACATGTGCATATGCGTAAGAATATGTGCACAAATATATAATGAAAAGTGCTAGGTACTCTAAAGAGCTGTCTCCGTGTATCTCTGCTTGAATGGTATCATATTCCACAGCCCTGCCTCCCTCCCTCTGCTGTGCAGGATAATAATGTGGTGGAAACCTTGTGCCTGTGGGGGGAAGGGTTTAAAAGCATCATACTGAGGCTGGGCATTCTGCCAAGGGGAAGGGACAGAAGTGAAGTGCGCCTGGAGGTTTTCTTTTTTTAGACAGTGATTACTGAAGGGGAAAGAAGGCCAGTCATCACAGGAGTACAAAAAGACAAAAAAAAAGTATTTACTGTGGGCTATTGGCAAATACTTAAGTCTCACTTTAAGCAAGAATTCCTTAAAAAAGGCACAAAATGGTTCTGTTTAAAGAAGATAGTTCAGTCTCACCAGACATTTCAAAATTAATGATTAAAATGAATGATATCTCTATCAATTCCCATTTTCTCTCCCATATGTGCACAGATGTATTCACACTCATAAAATGTGTGTCCTTAAGGTCCTAAGGACTTGAAGAAAATGAAGGTGCAGAGGGGATGTCTTTGAAAGTGAGTGATATATTTTTACTTAAAAACTGAAAATTCAGTGTATGCAAGTCCCCTTTGAGAGATAAAATAACAGAGTTATAGAAATAGGACGTCGGTAACTCTCATTTGCCCTGAGCTCTCTACAGAGTCATTCAGCTTCTTGTTGCACTGAAATGTGGAATATTTATACAACTCACAACCACTGGCATCAAAGACAAAAGCCTCATGTCTTATTGGCAAGGCAGGGTTGTGAAAAATCCTGATATCTGGGTTGTATTTTTTTTTAAATGTCCCCTTGAGCCTTGTGAAGACTGTCATTGTATTAGCACTTTAGGAGAAGAATATCTGGAAGATTGCACAGTCTTTTCTGCACCTAAAGAAAATCATAATTATAAGCTGTGAATTTACATTCCTCGTTAGATGACAGCATGTTTAGGAAGCTTATGTCCCTGTTAAGCTTCTGACTTTTGAAATTAAATTAGGCATGGCAGAGGGAGAGCTTGGGGGATGAGGGAATATTTTTTGGCAAGTGAATACAAAACTGAAAAGCCAGATTTGCCAAGCATTTTTCCAGGGATGTGTGCATGATTTGCATGTCCCCTCTCAGCCTCATAACACATCCTCAGTGTGAAACTGATGAGGAGTGGTAGGAAAATGGCAACAGTGGCTGAGAAATTAAGGGCAATGTGAAAAATATTTGTTTTTCCTTGATGCAAACTACTTGATGCTGGAGAATCACTGGATTTGTTCCCCCTCTTCCCTGAGGAAAGTCTTCTGTCCACTTTTTTTTTTTTTTTGTGTAAACACTTAAAACTGAAACTGTGTTAATTGCATTAGCACAGGTTGGTGAACCTCAGAAGGAGGTATAAAAAAATTTTGAAGTAAATCCAAAAGCACAACAAAGCATTTTAATTTAGAAATCAGGCTAAAATTCTTTCAAGATCAAATTCCCTTGTGAGATTTCCACTTTTACATGTACAGAAAGTATCATGAGACTGTTCTTGCATATCACATCATTGCAGTAATTCTCGCTGCAAGAATTACAGTTATGTGTGAATATTAAAGTAAATAAATAGCCAAGCTAAAATGTTTTGAGTTCATTTCAGGCTATAGGCAAAGGCTCTACAGAGGGATCTGGACAGGTTGGATTGATGGGCTGAGGTCAATTGTATGAGATTTAACAAGGCCAAGTGCTGGATCCTACACTTGGGTCACAACAACTCCAGGCAACTTTACAGGCTTGGGGCTGAGTGGCTGGAAAGTTGCCTGTCAGAAAAAGACCTGGGGGTGCTGGTGTACAGCTGGATGAACATGAATCAGCCGTGTGCCCAGGTGGCCAAGAAGGCAAATGGCATCCTGGCCTGTATCAATATGTGTGTCCAGCAGGAGTAGAGAAGTGATAGTGCCCCTGTACTTGGCACTGTTGAGGCCACATCTTGAGTACTGTGTTCAGTTTTAGGGCCTTCACTACAAGAAAGATATTGAGGTGATGGAGCAGATCCAAAGGGGGGCAACAAAGCTGGCGAGGGGTCTGGAGAGCATGTCTTATGAGGAGCGGCTGAGGAAACTGGGATTGTGTAGTCAGGAGTCTGACGGGAGACCTTATTGCTGTGTATGACTACCTGAAAGGATGTTGTAGAGAGGTGGGTTTTGGTCTCTTCTCCAAAGTAACTATTGATAGGACGAGAAGAAATGGGTTTAAGTTGCATCGGTGAGGTTTAGATTAGATATTAGGAAAGATTTATTTACTGAAACAGTGGTGAAACACTGGAACAGACTACCCAGGGAGGTGGTGGAGTCATTATCCCTGGAGGTGGCACTTCAGGATGTGTTTTAGTGGTCATGATATTGTTGGGTAGGCAGTTGGACTTGATGATCTTAGAGGTCTTTGCCAACATTAATGATTCTATGATTCTATGGTTTTGTGAAGATTTACCCTTAATTAGTAAGTTGTACTTATATGACAACCACCTGCAGGATGTAGGGCAACAAGTATCAAAACCAACACTAGGGAAAAAAGTGACATCAGTAAAGCTCAATTATTTCATAAATTACTATAGTTGAGCCAAATATTTGTTATTCTTTGGAAATGTGGGAAGTAGTCAAAATTTTGACTTTCAGAGGAGAAGTGGACCTTGTCATAGCCCCCTGTTGAAAAGCAGCCATGTTCTTTTGTAGCACACAGCTTTATTCAGAGACCCAGTACAACTTTTGGCATGGATAAGGGCATACATTGTTTTCTGAAACCTCATAATGTCAGTGAAAATGCAGATAAATCAAAGGCTGAACATTGTGAAGAAACAAGAAGATTTGGTTTACAACAGAAGATTAAAAGAATTTTCTCTGGCTTGTCTAACTCAAATCTCAAATCATGATGAATAAACACTTTATGAACAGCATGGACAGATACATTACTTAGGGGTTTTCAGAGAATTATCACTGGAAATAACA
Organism: Megaceryle maxima; assembly: GCA_024605025.1. NCBI lineage: Eukaryota > Metazoa > Chordata > Aves > Coraciiformes > Cerylidae > Megaceryle > Megaceryle maxima. Next base: position 46,380 of record JANHGN010006614.1, on the reverse strand, counting down.
GGATGAAAGAAAGCAGTAGAAGATACTGGCTGGATATGACTAGAAATGCTCTATAATGATATAGAAGAAGAGTACCACAAAAAGAAAACATAGCTCAAATAATTAAAAGTGGAATGAACGAAACATTGGAAAACTATCAAATCTCTATTTTAATACCTCCTTCATCACTATGATGATATCCCTTTTAGAGAAAAAAAAAAAATCCACTTACACAGGAATCGTGGTCCATCTTTTTCTTTTTCACTATAATTCCTATTTTTTTCTGCCCTCACTGTCTATTTCTTGTTGAGAAATGTGTATTGGTCTGATGCCTAAGATTCAGTTCATAGTCAGTGGTGTCTCAGCTGTTACTTTTTTCTCCCTTCCCACAGAGTTCTGACGTGCCTATGGTACATGATTTTTTGTCAGTATTATTCTGCTTCATCTTGTCGGATGTACCTAATAGGAATGCTCAGGACTGATGATGAGGCAGTGCTGTCAGTTAATAACTTTACAAAATGTTCATGCAATTGTAGAAGTTGGGGATTAGGAAGGTCTGTTTAATCACCTGTTCTGGCTGCTGCCATTGATTCTTATTCTGTTTCAGATTCTTACTCAGAAAATTTACATACTTTTGTCTAGGCTATATGAGATTAGCCTGTAATTTAAAGATGGTTCAATGACAAGCATGGTATTTCCACTGGTCTTCTGTTTATCTACTCTATTTGCTATTGTATCTCCTATACTAAAAGTAACTTCAGTTTTTGCTGCTCCAATCTTACTTCCTTTCTCCTCTCTTAACCATACTACACACTCTCCATCTCTCATCTTGATTCTTTTTAGAATAATCAAAAATATCTCTCAAAATGTCCAGCCTTTCCTGGACATCATAATAGATCTTATTGGTAATAAATGGTATATAGATCTGAACATAATTACTTGGACCTGGGTCAAAAAATAAATGGTTTTAAACTAAGAAAGGAGTTGCTATGTTAAGCTGGAGCTTTAAGTCTGAGAACATAAACTGTACTCTTCTTTATCATCTTCAGGTATATCCTGGGAAAAAGGCAAAACTGAAAGGATGCACAGTGCGAACAAGGAAAATCTGTGCAGAACATTAATTCCAAAAGTTATTTTCACTAGCTATACCAAGTGTGAACAAATGGGTGTCTACTGCCTTTAGCATCTCTTGAGTTTTGCAGTCGCTGCAGTACAGTGCAGATGGGATAATCTCTCAGGTGAGGGAAGACAAGACCCAGGTGCCAGTCCAGGTCCCACCCAAAGCTGGCCCATGGTTAGCACTGTTGTTATCAGCTCAGTTATTCTTAGCATCTTAGATGCTTGAATATTACTACTGAGATGTCAATGAACTTCTCAGCCTTCTTGTACTACATAAGGAGTCTATTCCTGTTAAAACTCAAATATACTAAAAATTCTTTCCATTGTGTTTTATTTTGTTTTGTTTTATTTTGATTTTGGGGTGGGTGGGTATATATACATATATTTTTTTTACAGATTGTGAAATTCTGTCTGTGTCCAGTTGTTGAAAGCTTCATTTCAGTATTGTGGCAAAAGTCACAGAATGCTCCACTATTTAGAGCTCATGAGTCCACTGACATTCTTGCATGTAAGGGTGCCTTCCATTTTTCTAGGAGAGGAATAAAGACAGGAAGTTCTATGATCACCTGGTTCAGCCACCTTCTCCCTAACCCTGGAAATGGCGCTGTATTTTTTTTTTTTTATAGTCTCAAAAGATATGTCAGCACCCATCTTTTACAGTCAAGAAGTTCAAGCAGTTGATTTTGCTGTCCAAATAACTGCTGAGAATAAAACACAGTTCCTCATAAAAATGTCCAGTCTAAGACACCAGTAGAAGCCATCAACATATGCACGGAGTTTAAATTTTTCCTGCACTAGCAAATTCTACTTCTACTGAACTAGATCCTTTGTCATGTTTCCCAATTTCTTAATTCTATTATTTCCTTTTTAGTTTTTACCCATTTTTTATATATATGTATTTTTAAGAAAATTAACTTTGAAATGAAAAAGAAATGCATTTTACTTTTGTTTCAATTTCAGTGTGCTCTCATGGTTACCTTTCTACTAATGCAACACTTCCATTTCATGAGATAAAAGGACCTTGCAGAAGCATCTGTTTCCCTGCCTCACCTGTCTTACATACTACAGTGGAGATGTCCAAAGCAGCAGGACATCAGGGAGGGCAGCCAAACTTCAGTGATGATCCTGGCAGCCACAGGCAATCACCAAATTGACTTCATGCGTAGTGAGAAAGGGTTGAACATGCTTTAGCTGTATGCACGCTTATGTTCATGATGCAAAGGAGCTACAGAAAGAAAATAAATGACTCTTCTTGTGAGTGGCAAGACTATTGGAATGTCACTTGTGGCTCATCGTGTAACTGTGGCAATGTGATTTCTATAACATACCCGCAGTTTATTTGTAGTACATGGAGCTCAGTTACATGGTGTTGTTACATGGTGTACAAGGTTGATTAAGTACCATTGTTTTCCCCCAGTCTCCCTGAGCTTAATCAAATTAAGCAATTTGGTGTTCTTAGCACATTTGACACATACAAGACTCTTCCCAGCCCTTGAGTGGATCAAATCTTCATGTCTTTACTTCTTTCCCTATCCTTCTCTAAGAAGGCATGTTTGGCAGACCCAGGGGAAAAAAAGCTGCATTGAGCTCTGTACGATGTAGCTGGACACAGAAATTTCATGACACTGAACTCACTGTAAAATCATGGATGTTTACGGGCATCTTGTCCATATAAGAATGATAAACCAAACTTCACAATAATTTCTGTGGTATCCTCAACATGAATCTTTGCCTCATATCATCACTTACTGTGGAAAGGCAAAGGCTCAAACATTTGGCATGGTTGCTGGTACCTGCCGTCACCAACTGGTGCAAATTCAGTAAGAACAGGGCAAGAGACAAAATTTTAAAGAAGAATGTGAAGGATGTCCTGGCCTTTGTTAACAAGAAAATAAGACTTCTTCCCGTCTCTGCTTTTATAACAAAGTCTTTTAAGAATGAGGATTTGTTTATTACTGAGACAACTCTCAATCTGGAAATTAAAGAATATACAGACAAAACCCAAGTCTGCCTTTGCTATTTCAGGAAAACACCTTCACTGTTTTCTGCATACATATGGCAAGCTAATGCATTTTTTGCTGATATCTGAAATGTGGAAATCACAGTCTTCATGGAGTAAAGGTTTTTTCATTACATAGTGTATGGCTGGCCAGTGATTATGTGCAGCTCACAGTACTTTATCCTGAAGCCAGCAACAGATCTTTTATGCTGGAAGGCTGTCACTGGTTTAGTTATTGGTTGTAGCACATTTGAAACAAATGGTTTAACTACAATTTATCCAAGTCTACAATTATTCAAATTGCTCAAGGGGCTCTGTAAGTTCCATCTCAGCTGGAATTCTTCTTTCCTTTTTTTTTTTTTTTTTTAATTAAGGAAAAAATCACATGGAAAGTGTGTTCAACATTAATTTTAATTTCAGAACAATCTCATGCACTGGTTTATCTCTCTCCATTAGTCTCTCAATGCCATACTACTGCAGTAGCTTCTGCAATGGTCAATAACTGACCTACAGGAATCCACTTAAAGCTGAAGCTTGAGAAACTTTGAATTTGAGGAATTGGCTGCATTTCTGTAGATGTTAATTGCTTATTGTTTATCATTTTCCTCTTATTTCATGAGATTTTGGCTTGGACTTTGAAAAGAAAGAAACAGATAGTCATAAAATATATTAAAAAAACCCAACCGACCAAACCACAAAACAAAACCAAAACAACAACAGTTGGCTATTTGAAAGGGCAGTGTAACAAGTTTTTATCTTCTTGGTTGCCTATGTGCTGCTAGTATTCTTACTACACTTTTTAAATATAATTATTATCCTTGTTGGAAGATGTATACGTCAACAGCTTTGGAAAGTTTAAAACTATTGCTTCATGACGTGAATAGGATTCTTTGGGTCTCTTGTAATAATTTATTTTTAATCAGACTATGATTCTTTAGATGCAGAGTAAAATGTGACACACAATAATAGACAACTAATAGGTAGCTCTGAAGCAAATACAGACTAGTTCAGAATTCTTGGCAGATGAGAAGTATGCTAGTCTCCTTGGAGCAGGGATTATATATTTCTTGTATATTTAACTAATAGGCATTTAGATATCTTTTTATCTTTTTTATTTTAAGATATCTTGTGAACTTCTAGAAATACAAACAAGTACTATGATATGTAGGAAAGCCTGGGGAGTTATTTAGTAATGTATGGCATTGCTTCGCCCACTACCTTCAGTGTTTCTTCAGGTATCTAATCAGGAATGGCACCATTACAGTTGTCATTTTGTCATTTGCATTCACACACTTAATTCTAGTCTCTTTCAATCACTGCTATGAGTGGGAGATAACAGGACTAGAATCAGGATTACACAGTACTTGATCTCAAGCCTGTTGCTTCACAAGTCAATCTGTATAAAATCTTAATATCTGTCTGGTTTTCCTGTAAGAAGATTGTCTGCAGATCTCATGCTGGAGTGCAAGTGAATGTAGAAAAAGTGATTAGTTAAGTCTTATTTTGGACCTCAGGCATCATCTGACTTGTCAAATCAAAAGAAAAAGGAAGTTCTACTTTTTTGTTGACTTGGAAGGTGAACATAGCAGCTGCCTTATGGATCCAGCCTGAAGTGCCCATGTCCTATTGTCTGTCTTCTGATATAGACCCATAGGTGGAGGGATGCTGACAGGTTTACCTGTGGAAAAACAGATTTCTGAAGTAATTAGAGGCATAGGTACTGGCCTGATATTGGAGCATTCTTGCTTGGGCCCTCTTCATACTGATTCCACATGGTGGTATGAAATAAGCCCCCTCTGTTTGTCTGTCAGGATTGTTTACAAACAAATCCAGGAATAATATTTTGCTGTCACAATTTTTGGAAAACTTAAGGTATTAGGAATGGAAAAGTAGAGTCACCTGTCCTTTCTTTTCTTTTTCTTTCTTTTTTTTTTTTAATTGTCTGAAATAATATAGCTTTCAAAGCTAAGATTCAGTCATCACTGAAGCCTGATGTGGTCTTGCAGCTTAACTACCACATTACACTTCACATTTTGCAGTGGACTGGGAACACACTCTGTCAGTCATCATGTCCTTTCTGAGTGGTGCTGAGGTGAACAGCATCCCCCTTAGAGGGAAAGGCCTTGTAACAGAATCAGCTGTGATCAATGAAGTGTAGCCGTTAGCTATGTCTACACTATGTAGTGTTCCTGGAATAGTTTTGTGTGTAAGGAAGGTAAAAATACATATGGGGATATGTGGCAAATTCAAACGAGGAATATTCTCTGCACTCAGGCATATGTAGTTTATTTTGTGTCTTGTTTCTGCATAATTATGATGAAGTGTTAAAATATCTGCTGCTTTAGCTTCTAAAACAGTTTCAGAAATTGTTTTATGGCATTATTTTCAAACTCTGACTTGTGTATCCTGTAAGTTGCTCTACCCAAGGGGGAATACTGTGATAAATAAATCAAAACATCCAAGGCCTTTGTGTAAGACTTGACACCACCTTTTTGTTTTAAAACAAAAAAGCTCAATAAATGGGTCCTCATTTATAAGGCTGCTGTAGCTTAGATGTTAGTGGGATCAGAAAAATTGCTTTTATCCACTTCAAGTACATGGAAAGACACATAGACTGATTTCAATTAAGTTTTATATGCAGTGAGTTGTGTTCAATACAATTGCCTTTATTTACACTAGTAGAAGCAAAAGGAAGGCTGGGACCATTTTCCTTATTCTAAATAATTTAAATAGTTTAGTAAAGCTAACAAGTCTATATGTCTTATTATCGCCTCACTTTTATAAGTAGAAATGAAATTATCTCAACAATGTCCCTACTGGAAACATTATTCCATTTCACCACCAGGGAGCTGAGGCAGGTGGGTCAACAACCTAATCCAAAGCCCAGTTTTTAGCACTCTTATGAAAGACACTTGAATTATTTCATTGTGAACTGAAGGTAGGTTTGCTTACTTCTAAGCCAGAACACATTCTGTAATTTTTCTTTAAGGCAGCTGTGCCCAAGCACAGCACTCAAGGATATGCAGGAAAGCCTTAACCTTAAGTTTCAGTCTTGCGGAAGTTTTTTTTTGTTCCTGTGACTCTTACAGCCTGTTCAGTCTGGGGCACTGAAACCAGTAGCAGTATGGAGGTCAATTTCTAAAAACACCAGTAGGGCTAGCACAGAGCTGGTTTTGGGGCCGTGCCATCTGGAGAGAGACATTGGTGACTCCCACCTTCTGGCTCATTCTGAGAGCAGCGGGAGCTTCTGCCTTGTACAGATGCAATTTAATGATGATAGAAAATGGTAGCATATTGTTTCTGTAAGAGGCAGTCTCTCATGGATCCCACAGCGTTCTTACCAGCATGTTTAACCTCTAATCTGGGAAAGAAAAATACCATCTGGTACACACCATCCTTGAAAGGTTGCTGTCCCCTGCCTTGATGTGTACCTGGAGAGCTCATGTAAGTGCTGCACTGAGTTATCCATGCTGAATGAACCTGCCTGGGCCCCAGAAGAAGTGAAGAAGCATTAGTGTGATGCACTATCTGAGTTAATATAGCTGACTTTGCAGCAGGGCTAATGATCTAGTGCAGAATGTTGTATTTGCCTGGCTATGCTGCTACCAGTAGTGCAGCTGGCTTATTTAGAGCTCACTTAGGTATCTCTGCCCAGAACTGCACTAGGCCATGTTGGCAGGTCCATAAACTCATAATGTTTAATGAAGAATATTATGTTTCTTTATTTTATTTATATCATTAGGGAAAATATTACACTTTCTGTCCTAAGGGACCTGTGTTTCCTTGTTCCATATTTATGCAGTGTTAATCCTACTTTCACTATTAATGCAAGAAGGATTCTGGCATGGATGAGAACTTGTTAAGCTCTGACAACCCTGACTCAGAATATCTGTCAGACTTAACACACCACCTCTGCAGCTGACGCCTTACCTCTGCATTTCTCTGTAGCAAAGAGGACAGGAGTGTCTGTGTGTACCCTCTCAATCAAAATTTGTGGTCAACTGGACTATTGATTGAAATCACCAACCCTTTCCATGCCCCCCAGTTTCTGACTGTGCTGTCAGAAACTGAGCTACTCTGTTTCTGACCCAGGCGGGTTTACCCCTCTTTATGCAACCTGCTTACCTGAGCTCTCTGGGATTATCAGACTGATGCCAAACATGATGTGGAAACCTGTCTGGTCATCCACACTGCAGTCCTAGGCTCGTGGACACCCACTTACCTCCTGAGAAGCTGGCTTGATAGACATGGCCCTCCACACCCTGCCTTCTTAGAGGTGGTAAAAAATTTTAAGTGCATACTGTATTTCTAATCATGAAGGAAGGATATTTGAACAGTTTTGAGTGAGCAAATAGCATACCTTGAATTGACCTTGCTGATGAAGACACTACCACTGTGTGAACACACAGCTCAGCTTGTTCTGCTACCTCTGTGAAAGAGATGAGGTGAGACATACAGGTGTGACCTCATGAGTTACTGCTGAGTATGTGAATCAGAGCCCCAGGCCTATTGGTGGCATCTGTCTGTTGCAAAGAAGCAATTCTTCCTCATCCCGGTTCTGCAGTATTTTATTATTAAAGTGTCCTCTCAGAGACAAAATGAAAATGTGAGATAGACAGAATTTTTAAAAGGAAGCTGTGTTACTGGCTTTTGTGTGAATAGGGATAGGACTAACTGGCTGCTATTTTGATCTCTTTGGAAGTCTCTGTCCTATTACTCCTTTCATTTCTTCAGCAGGTTGCAAATAGAGCTGTTTTGGTTTAAAAAGATTCCTCATATACATCCTGAAACGTCCTTATTTCATTTTTTTAAAGTGCCTGTAAAGTAGATGGAAAATAATTGTTCCTGATCTTTAATTAGGTTGTGTTTGAAAAGCACTTTGAAAATGAAAAATGGAGTAGAAGTCCTAAATATTCTTGCCTAAGGTTGATTAATTATGGACAGTAAATCTTAACATTAGCCCATGTGATAAATGTAAGCGAGTAGACTGCATAATCTATTAAAGAAAAACCAGGCATATACATTTTTCCCTCTGTGTATGGATCTGGGGCTGATAATCCGGAGGTTGGAGAATTGTGTCTGCTTTGTAGCTTCTCATGCCCTTCTTTTTTTTTTTTTTATTCAATGCTATTGAAGACTTCAGCAGAGAATTGAGAATCTGGCTTTTTAGACCTAGCAGAGGGGCGATCCAGGGCATGGGAACCCGCTGGGCTTCTTCAGAAGTTTCCACTTTTAACTTCACAGGAAGTTGTTAGACAGTGAGGCTACATCTATATTAGTAAATCAAACATGTCCAGCTCTCCGCCACTAAAGTCACCTGGTACTTAACTGCCCTCATCCACACAATTAAACACTTTTACCCTGTCAGAGCAAGGTGGTTACAGCCAGGCACTCTGATGGAAGAGTCCCTGGCCTGTACTAGCTCAGGAAGTCTTCCTGGTGATTGCTTGGGTGAGTGCAAGTTGGTCGGGGTCAAAAACATTCTAGAAATTTAACAGTGGAAATGATTGAGGTTCAGTGCCTAAACCTGCCCAGCACTGGTACAGATGTAGCCTGAGGGACTGTAGCATCCACCTAAAGTATTTACCGCTGCTTGCCTTCAGGATATCTTCCACTGATGGAGGGGCACAAAGCTGCTTTTCTACAGTCCAAATCATGTCATATGATCTATGCATATTGCTGACCTCTCAGAGCTGTGACTGTTTTGGGGCAGCAACAATGATATCTGGTCTTAAAAGGCTAAAAGTAATCACCCATCTTCACTTGCACTGCAGAATAGATGATAGATTGCAGGACCACTTGGTGTCTTTGACAGGTTATAAGTGGGGCTAATGTATAAAAAGCAAATGTTCTTATCACACTGAGACCAAATATGTGAGAGATCTGTGCTAGTTCTTACAAATATGGTAAGTGCCTTGAACAAACTGAGAATCACTTTCCTCAGAGAAAAAGTTTGGAGAATCTGGCAGAATGAAGGCAGAAGAGGAAGGAGGAGACAAGTCCAGGAAAACTGCATTAGAGTTTGAAGAAAATACAGGAGGCATCTGTGTATGTGGGAGTGTTGATCTGATCGAGGGCAGGAAGGGTCTACAGAGGGACCTGGACAGGTTGGATCGATGGGCCAGTGGCAATTGTATGAGGTACAACAAGGCCAAGTGCCGGGTCCTGCATTTCGGTCACAACAACCCCAGGCAATGCTACAAGTCTGGGGATGAGTGCCTGGAAAGCTACCTGGCAGAAAAGGACCTGGGGGTGCTGGTGGACAACCTGCTTAATATGAGTCAGCAGTGTGCCCAGGTGGCCAAGAAGGCCAGGAGGATTCTGGCTTGTATCAAGAGCAGTGTGGGAGAAGGGAGCAGGAGAAGGGAAGTTATCATGTCCTTGTACTCAGCACTTGTGAGGCCTCATCTCAAATACTGTGTTCAGTTCTGGACAAAGGAAAAGAACATTGGAAAGACATTGAGATGGTGGAATGTGTCCAGAGGAGAGTTACCAAGCTCGTGAGGGGTTTAGAGAACAAGTCATATGAGGAGAGGCTGAGTGAGCTGGGTATGTTTAGTTTGGAGAAGAGGAGGCCCTCTACAATTACCTGAAAGGAGGTTGTGGAGAGGTGGGTGTTGGCCTCTTCTCCTTAGTAACTACTGACAGAACCAGAGGAAATGATCTGAAGTTGCGGTAGGGGAGGTTTATATTAGATATCTGGAAGAAATTCTTTACAGAGAGAGTGGTGAGACACTGGAACAGCCTTCCCAGGGAGGTGGTTGAGTCACCATTCCTGGAGGTACTTAAGAAATGGGTAGACCTGGTGCTTCAGGACATGCTCTAGTGGCAGGCATGTAGGGGGTTATTTTGTGGTTTTGAAGTCATGTTTGATCAGGGTATTTAGGTATTTTGGAGTTTTTTAGATTTTTTTGTGATGGGTATGGTTGGACTCGGTGATCTAGGAGGTCCTTTCCAACCATGAATATTCTGTGATTATTTATTTATTTATTTTCCTATGACAGTGCTTATGCTCTGTAGTACTGTATTTGCAGACCCAGCATGGTAGAGAGAGTTCTGAGTACCAGTGGTACCTGGTCTGCAAATATATGGGAGAGACAGATTGTGAAGGCACTGATAAACAGGGAGCTATTAGATTGGCTCAGGTGTCCTGCTAAAAAGGTGCACGTTTGCTGCTTCTTCTCTTATGCCTATCCACTCACATTATTTTTCCATGCTAAAACATTCCTGTTAATGCTTAGGCAGCATTGTGATGCTTTCTGACAAGAAAATGAAGAAAAAAAAAAAAAGTACAGCAGAGCTCTTAAAAACATCTCTGATAAAATGGTGATCTGGTTTAGAAGGACAAGTCACCTGGTGGGTAGGAAGCTTGAATGCATGGTATTCATTTAGAGGAAGCAGTGGAAAAGACAGAAACATTCAGAAAAGAGGGGCAAGGACTAGGGAGAGAGCACAAAGTTGGAGGACAGGACCTTTTAAACACTGAAAAACTCCATACAATGTGAATCTCTCTAGATTTTTTGTCTCATAGAAACTTCTGAAACCTAGTTAACTAAAGGCATGCTATTTAGCACCCCACTTTTGATTGATCCTTCTCTCAAGAATGTGTGAATGAGATGCTGAAGTGTAAACAAGACCCAGGAGACATACATCTATGGCGAATTACACATACCCATTCTATTAGCATAATTCACTCGTGTCAGGTGCTTTATGCAGCATTTAATTTATTTTAGCAAGTTTTTCAGTTGCAAGAATTTAAAAACACAAAATCAACAGAACTGAAATGTTTTCCTTATTTTTGCATCAGGAATTCTTGAAGATATAATATGTGATGGTATCTGCTTCACAGTGCTATGCAACTTGGTCACAAGGTATCACAAGTGACCTATAAAGTAGATTTATTTGACACTAAATTCAATCTGAAAACAACTTCCCAGAACCCTAGAAAAGGCAGTGAAACTCTATATACTTGCTTCAAGGAGGCATGCACCACATTCAAATATGCATACTTTTATGCACAGATATCATCATGTATCATATTCTTGCTGACCATCTGTTTGCTTACTGTGAGCTCTGAGATGATTCAGTTGCTATGCCTTTGGGGAAAACACTGGATAAGACCTGCATGTAAATGTGCAAGGACACATTTGGGGATACACTAACTGCTGCATACTGGGACCTGACATGCTGTGCCTGGCTCTGTGTATCCCATCAGCCCTTCTGGTTGGGCAGTTGAGGTGGCTTAGAGATCCATCACCAAAGTTGGTGTTGTGGGTCCACCTTATAGCAATGTAGGGTGTGAAGCACAGACAATACAAACTGACTGAGTTTAGGTTATTTGCAGGACCTGGGTGGGGTTCAGAAACACACAGAAAGCAGGTGGCTTTTGGTACCACTTAGCTCAGACAAAACCAGATATAATTGCAGTATCTTTGTTGGACAATGAAGAGAATTAACCAGAAGCATACAAACAGCAGGAGCTGTAGCCACTTTTATTTAGGTGAGGATCATCAATTTGAAAAATAGAACACCCTTATAAAGTGAGGGAAATAATGAATCTAAATTGCATAAGAAATGTAAGAATGCTGCCTTCACATATGTTACTCTGGTGAAATCTAAGGCAGATTTACCTGTGCATGAAGTAAGTTTTGGAACAAGTGCAATATTACATTAACAGTGTGCCTCCACTTATTCACAGATACCAGAGTTATGCATTTCAGATAGGTCTGAAAAGACCCTGCAGCTGGAAGTCATGAAGCTTTTCGTTTATATTCCCCCAAATCCATGTTTTGTGTAATGTTTTCTGTGTCCTTCACAATGCACAATGTATCTCTGTCAGCCTTTATGACTGAAAGTATATCATTGTCACAAATAGCTACACTGGTTTTTTTTTGTAGAATGGATTTTATTTCTGGATTAATCTGGGAACTTTCAGAAATGCTGTCCTGAGCCGGGAACCGAAACCCTCTACTTTTCAGAGATGTTCTGTTAGGCTTTTGTTGCCAAGCATGTTAAAATTAGGTCTGCTTGTCTGAAACTTCCCTATTATTCTCTGCTCTGAGATGGCCGAGGGAGACCCCACAACTGTGTGCAGTCACATGCAGGATAGAGGCCTAGAGGCTTTTTTTTACTGTCAAGTTAATTCACAGTTGCAGACAATTGAGATTTGATATTTTGAGTGGGGCTTTTCCTTAGTTTTCTCCTTTGAGTCAGTGATGAAGGGAGCTCTCAGACCCGCCCTCATATTTTTGTCCCAATGAAGTAGAGTTCCTATGGCATTTTCTTTGCTCCAGAACTATTCATCACTAGCACTGTGTTGATAATGTGATGACAGTTGTTGCCAAAACTTTCCTGTTCACCCTAAATCTGTTTCTCTTGGTATGAAAATAAAGATACGAAGCTCAGCAGTGAGAGAGCACTCCATGGTATGAGAGCTCAAGGTGACTGGGGCAGAGTAATTATCCAAGGACAAACTCCAGTGTGGGTGGGAGGCATTTTCCAGATTCCAGAGGGGAAGCTGAGAAGAGGAGTGTGAGGCTAAAGGGGGTGGGCTGGTTGTGATGTGCCTGCTGGGGCTGGGGAGAGAGACAGTGCTCTTCTTTTAAAGGAAAATGAGCAGCCAGCAGAAACTAGATGCATCTCACCATGGGGTGAGGGTGGAGAACCCACCAACTGCTGAGACAGTCAATAGGCAGATTATTCATCACACATTGCTAGGAGATTAACTGAGCAAACGTTCTGACAAAATTGATTAAAGCCTTCATCCTGTATGGGGGAACAAAGAGACATGAAGTTATTACACCCCAGCCAAATGCCAGATGATGACTACATGCAGTGGAAACACAAAGTATGGAGTAATTTTTTAATTTTTTTTCCCCCAAACTGGGATGACTGGCCCTCTCTTTATCACCAGTCATCAAAAGATACAGTTTGTAAATACAGCTACCTCCTGAACATTTTAAAAGCCAGATTGTTGTGATGTAATAGATATATGACATCCCCTCCCTCCTTAGTTTGCTTGTCTTAAAATGTTATCTCAGTGTTATCATGTCTACAGTAATTTCTCTTCTCAAGTGCATTCTTTCCCAGTATTATCACTACTGTTTACAACTGCAGATACTTAAAATGAGCAAAATACTTGACTTCGCATTATAGTAAAGTTTGGATGGTACTCCCTCAGCCATGTGTAAACTTTGAATGTGAGTGTTTCCAGTATCAGTGTTTGCTCAGCTGTTTGCACTGGTGAAGGGGAAATGGACATGATTTTTTACTGTGTTGACTAATTACCACAGTTTCTAGCCTTACCATCTCCTAAAACAAGACAAGTGATATCAATAAAACTAAATCACTTAATTGCAGAGTTCTGAAGCCTGGGAAAGTCATGAAAAACAGCCTGAGAAAGGAATCCCTTTCCAGACAGCTCTGCTTGTTTTCTTTTGACAGTCAAAAATTTAATGGGTCATGGAAATTATTAGACTAAGACTGTCAAGTATCTACTACCTCTAACAAGTGTCTGCTAACAAGCGTTTAACCTGAGACACTGAAGAAGCCTAAGCACTGAGCTCAGTATTGGTTGGGATATACCTATGTATGCTCACTCTTTGTCATGCATGAAAAATCTCCCTGTAAGTTATCCTGGTAATGTACTGACACTTTTGGAAGGGAAGACCATCATCTATCAGGACCCTGAGGTGTAAAATTAGACAGCACAGCCCCCCTGGGAAGTGAGTAGCAGGAGCTGGGCAATTCCACTAGTGGCTCTTCCCTCTCTAAACCCTGACTCTGAGGGTGAGAACATTACAACTAATTACGTCTTTGGACTACGCTGACATGAATAAACCATCTGAGGTTAACTGTCATGCTTCTTAATGTCATAAAGCCTCCTTTTCATAGCATTAAAGCCTTATTACATAAAATTGTGTCAAATCATTCCCTTGTGCTGGGTTAGATTCTGTAAACTGGTCTATAAAAATTGTTTTTTGAAAAGACTTGGGATCAATCTCTATATTAGTGTCCACATAGCCTTTTATTATAAATGTATGTTATATATGTTAGAAATATATATGTTAGAAAAGTGTATTAGTGACTTTTGAAAACAAATGTCATTTAATATATAATAATATAATACCCAAAGTCTCCCCTGAACGGTAGGGAGAACACTGGTATGGTTAGGAATGCTCCAAGACTATTAACTAAATTATCATTTGCTCCCTTATGGGGATTTTTGCTTAATGATTTGTATTTGTTAACTTGCATTTACCTTAGATGTCATTGTCAGTGTCATCTCTTTAATATAAACAAAGAGGAAGCAGATAATAAGTGAGAAAAAGATCTTTCTATTTAACACTGTGAACCCTAGACAGTAGGTTAAGAAATAGCTCATATATATAAGAAGCAGATCCAATAGAAATGTTAATATCAAAATCATTAAAATACTATGTACAAGAGACAGTACATATACTGTAATAAGGACTGTTATAGGGACATGAACATTTTATGGTTCCATAGGTGGAACAGTGGAAAATGAAGAAAATTCTAATGAATTGCAGATACTTTACACAATTTATAGTTGATTTTCCCCTAAGTTGTTAAATAGCTTTATATATGCAACATGGTGCATGTACATCAGCATTTCATAGCTAATATAAATCTGCAAAAGATGCTGCCAACTGTTAGAGGGGTTTTTTTGTGTGTGGATTTTTTTTTTTTTTTTTGCATGTGTTTGTTTCTGTTTTGGTTTTTCTTTTTTTGTTTGTTTGTTTGCTTGTTCTTCTTGTTGTTTGGGGGCTTTTTTTCCTTTGTTTGTTTGTTTGTTTGTTGTTGTTAAACCGGCAGTTTCTTCATCATTCAAATTATTCTTACAATTCTGAGACCACTCCAATCACTAGATGAACTTTGAAAAGGCAAATGTATGCATCTGGATTGCTCTGGAAAGGCAAGAAGCTTTTCAAAATGAAGGAAACAGCTTCTCTTTTAAAAAACCTTTTATACCCTTGTAAAAGGCAATAAAATATATATCAAGCATAGATGATACTGACTGCTTTTTATAGTTTCTATTAAGATTTATGATCCCTGAAGTTAAATATTGACTTTGGCATCACCTTGGTCAATATTTATCTCTCAGATCAATAAATCTTAATATTGACTGCAACTGAATTCACCATGCTGCCCAGTGCTACATCTCAATGATTTATATCAATGTATTTTCCTCTCCCATCAATATATCTTTTACTTTCATGTGTTCCTGTTTGATGAGATTGGAAGATCTTTTTGAATAAGGAAACTTTTTCTCTCCATAGAGTGTTGTCCTTCCCATGAGGTTGTTGCACTCCTTTCCTTATTTCTTTATAATTTCTACTGTACCTGCATAAACTGTCTTATCATGAAAAGGCTTTTCCTAAGTAAATGCATAACTTCCAATAGCATACTAGGCTGTATCATTTTCTTTATGAATTTACTTTCTGAAAGTTATAATCATCATAATCATCCTAATCAGTATTAGTGCTTTCTCTTATTATCCTTAAATTTCTATATTAACATTTAATTTCCTGCCTCCAATGTTTTCCTTCAGGTATTAGAGTTTTAATACAACTGAAACTTATAGTTGATTTAGAATTTAATTATTTAATCCCATTTGGCAAGTTTTTATTTTCTTGATTTCCTCAACATAATTCCATTTATGAAGAAGTTATAGACATGATCACATCTAATTTTCATATGTACAATTTTCCTAATATCACTGGAATTTTTGTGTTAGCAAGACCTTTAAGGCTAGGTGAATGAAGCTCTGTCACTGAGTCCAATTAATAGTGAAGTTCCTAGTGAACTCTTCTGAATATGATATATAGACACTCAAGGCAAAAATGGGTTGCTGGTTACCCTTGTATTATGCTAACCCAAGCCTTTAAAAAGATTGTCTTTTTTTTTTTTTTTTACATAAAAGATGTGTGTGTTATTTCCTGAACTATATTTTCATTTATAGAAATCCACAAGCATGTTCAGTTGGAAATATCCCTTTCTGAAAGTTCTTTCACAGTATGTAATAAATCCACCTTTCTTTTGTTCCCCTGTATGAATGCTACCTGTGCCCTGACTATGTTGTGCTGAGCTGGGCCTGGTGCCTTACTGCTCTGCAATCTCATCCAAGGGGCTCTGGGACAGAACCAGCCCCAGCATTGTGTGCCATGCTGTGAATCACAGCATTGTCCATCTACTCAATCTTTGATCCAGTGTTGCTCTTTTTCTACTCTACAGCTCCAAGAACAGTGATAGCTTAACAAAACAGTAGTAATATAGATGGTCTCTGCATCCATATCTACTTCAAGAGAAGGCATTTGAATACAAAAGGGTCCTAAATTTTTGTATTGTATGATTCTTTCAAATGCTTGAGACTGAAAGCTGTCAGTATGAGTTGTGCTCACACTTGAACAAAGGAAGAGTAGGCGTTTCAATAAAATTCTATGTTTTATTCCTGACACTGGGAATAACTAGAAGAATGTTAACGTTAAATAATGAAATGAAGAATACTAGGCTGCTGCCAAATCATGAGCTATGCTTGCCTTATTTATTTATTTAGTTAGTTGCTATTGCATTCCCATGTGAGGGCTGCACCCTACTGAAAAAAAAATCTGCTGAGAGTGTCATGGAAAATTTGCCCAATAGAAATAAAGGCCCTTCTTCTACTTCTGCCTTTTGACATAAACTGTTGTACTGCTGCATGTGATAAATTATCAGAATGGATAAAATCTTCCTTTCCTTCTGTTTTCTTTAAAATGAGATCAGAGTGCTCAGATGAACACAGCCTCTCTCCCTATCTGAGAAAAAGAATGAAAATGGCTTCTGATGACCTTCTACATTATTTGGGTAGCTCAGCTAATTAGGGACACAGCAGAACTCCCTTGTGACTTGCCCTATCTTGATCTTTCCCAACTAACACAGTTCAACCTCTGAATGCACCAGCAAAAAGCAGCTTCAGGATGTTCCTTCCAATCAAGAGAAGAAATAAGTTTTCCTCTGCCTGGATGGAAAATTAAGTGGCTGGAGGGGGAAAAAATGTAATTCACCAGTACATTTGTGAATGGGGAGTGGAACTCTGAGCAAGAGTTTGAAGTCGAAATGTGAAGAGCTATATGGCTTACTCCTTATCACTTATTAAGATCCCAACTTCCCCCACTAACAAAATTGAATAATTTTCTATACTTTCTGCCTTAAACTGGAGTAGCACTGATGTGCACAGATACAAGTCTGCTGCAGCCCATTCCAGGATAACCTGCATTTCCTGACTGGTGAATGGGCCACCCTTTCAGCTACTGGAGTGCTACGGATCACAATAAATGCTCTCCAGAAAATAATTTAAAATCTCAGGGGCAAGCAAATGATAAATAATAGTTTATAAATTTTATTTGGTATTATTTACAACAGTACTATTAGTATTAGCGATATCATTGACATTGCAGTTTAGAAGTGGGAGGAAAATTAGGTACAAATATCCTGTATGGTATATGATCTGCATGCTGTTTAGGGGCAGCTATGAATATTAGTGAAGAGTTTTGCAGTGTTATGCAACATTTCCAAAAAAGGTGATCCAGAAACATTCCCTAAATGCTGGACTGGTGACCTGTATAGCAGTATACTTTGTGATGATTAACTACTTCTCAGACTTCTAAGGAAACAGGACTGAAAATGCTGATGACCTTCCACCATCACCTAATATAAGACGACAGATCTTCCTCTGCCCTGATGGTTGTTGATGAGGACAACAATGCTTATGTGGGGCAGCGATAGATGCTTTTATCTTCTGATGTGGCCCACCTGATGTAAGGTTAAAACACTCACTTGATGTAGTCTCTGACTCTTCAGCTAACTGCAGCAGAGGTGGATCAGATTGAGGATGATGGTAAGACCCTTGAAAAATTTTATCTGAAGTTGTGTGAGCAAACTGGATTTCTTTTTTCCTTGGGACTTGTGACAGGAGAAATGGTTCTCCTTTAAATCACTTGTGGAATCCTAGTTTAGGACCCTGCTTTTCACAGAATGAGTGAAATGCACCTCACTCAATAAAAAGGCAGGAAAATGGTTTATTAAGGTATATTAATAATTTGACAAAGCTTAAATGAATTTGATAGAATTTTGCAAAAATCAACAGAAGTTATTCAATGATGAATTTGATGGCAGGGTCACTAAATTACTGTAAAGAAAATTGATTAGAATGAATAGGTTAAAATACTTATTTGAATATATATGTATTGGAAAGTGACTTGGAGTTGGGCTAGGGTGATTTTCATGGGAACTGGAAATAGAAGGGGTAAAGGTTGCCCTCCCACTGAGTTGCTGGGTTATCAGCATGAACCCCCTTGTACTCTAAACTCCTTGTCAGAGAGGAGACCAAGTGTGGCTGGATCCAATCCTAGACAACAGTCGATGACTAAGAATATCAGGGAGATTGGGAAGGTAAGAAGTAAAGGAAATCCTCCCTTTGGGTCATAATGTTCAGAAAAGACCCCCTTGCCCTCTGAACTCCTTCAGAGAATGATTTTAGATCTACCCCTAGTCCCAGACTTGGTGAACAGTTATGTCTAAGAATATAGAGGGAAAGAGATAAGGAGTACCCTTCTGGTGCATTATGAATTTCAGAATAGCCCCCTTTGCTCTCCAGACTCCTTCAGAGAATAAGGTTAGATCTACTCCTAGTCCCAGACTACGTTAGTGGTTTATGCCTAAAAGAATTTGAGTGTCGGCACTTCAGTCTAGTGCTTCAGTGTAATACTGTATATCATATGTAAACTTGAGGCACCATCAATTTAAAGAAATAGAACATTGAAAGTATATTAACACTGTTGTGGTGACATAAAATAACAATGTTTAATCAGTCAAAAATCAATAATCTATTGTAGTTGGTACAGTGATTCACATAAGATTTAACAAAAGCTTGCTAAGCAAAAATCAAATAATACACACACACACACGCATACAGCTATATTTACAGAGAGAGGTCAACGTGTGATTAAGATGTTGCTTTTCTGCATATTGCAATAAATTTAGGCATTCAGAGATTTCTACAATTTCATAAAATTTCTAGGATTTCATAAAATCCTAGAGACTTCAAATACTCAATTCTACCTTCATTGGCTTATTACAAGCAGAGAGTCTTCCCTGTCCAGCAGATGGTCAGAGTTGGGTCTGAGAGGTATCCCAGCTCAGGGGGAGGTATCGAGACATAGCCCACTGTGATCCCGGAGAGCTCCAATGGGCCTCACTTTAGGATCAGTATTTATAGGATCTCAAGATGATTGACTTTGGTCAGTACTTCAATCTGTACTTTTCCACTGTGGCCATTAATCTTGTCAGGCAAGCTCGGTCCTTCTTTGATGAGGGCTTTTTGTTGACACCTTTCCAAGGTATTCAGGAATTGCAGGTGCAGTAAGGGGGAGCCTAATCATTGCAACTCACTGAACTTGTGTCTAGGGTGTGCAGTAGTCAACTACTTTTGAATTGCTGCCCCACTCAACAGAGTCAGAAAGTACCAAGCTATCCTAGCCTCTTACATTTTTAGTTAATCAATAGCACAATGGCTGGTACCAATTTCACAAAGCAGCCCAGGAAGTGGCTGAGAAGACTCTTCAATAATAAGAAGATAATTTCTTGCATAGGTCCTACTAACAGGCAAATCAAATTTGCAGCCTCTTAAAAGCATCTGAGCACATGTGCCATGCTTCCAAGTCCTGCTTTTGAAGTTAAGTAGAACCTAGAAAATACTGTGATGCTCTGAATGTCCAGTAGGGCTATGAGGCTGGAGGAACTGATCTGAGAACAAATTAGAACAATCAAATATGTTTTAGCTTGGGTAAACTACAGCTAATAGGCTGGGAATGCATACAACTGACAAGTTCGGAGAAGGCTGTAAGCATCAGCAAAGGCAGTGACATAATTCTGAAGGTTCAAGAAGATTCAGATAAGGAGTAAGGCCTTGTTTACACCAAAAAATTCACTGGTATAATTATGTAGCATAATTGTACAGCATAATTGTAATTATCTTGGAATTATTCTGAAGGAAGAGTGTCCACATGGGGAGTTATGCTGAAATAAAGATACTCCTGAATTTTCCTGTGTAGACAAGCCTCAGCAAAAGAAAGGATTGTTTTTGTGTAAAGCCTCTGTGTGATGCTGCTACTAGTACCACCGTGTAATACAAAACAGAGAATGTAAATTACAGTCATAGCTTTTAGTTGATTTAATCTATCTAGTTCAAGCCTTGTCCCTAGAGAGAGACCCCCCTACCAGCACTGGCCTGTGTAATGCTTATTCTTATTTCATGTGAAGACTCTTTGCACTTTTCAGTCCCCTGTTTCTCCTGGGACTGTCCCCTGCTCTGTAATTTAGCTCAACTATATAGCTTGCATGGCAATACTTACTCCCTGCCTCTATGGCTCTGTTATCCACAGTTCTAAGGAACTTGTCATGAAGATGATTTGCTCCAGATGATTGCTGGTGTGTCAGTATCTAACAGGGTTTGCTTTTTCATACTTCTCTAGATTTTAGTAAAAAAGTTTTATGCTTCCTCTGGGAAACTATGTCATATGCCTAGGCCTGTCTGTGCAAAAATGTTGTTCTGCATTAATGGTACCAGAAGACCCAAAGTGATACATTCCCTACAGTTATACATGCTCATATACAACCACATTTATAAAACATTTGCATGACTTCGTGGCCATCTCATTGGACTAGAAAACAAGGTTAAATATGTGTGCCCCTGGTGAACAAAGTCCATCACTTTCATGTTCCTACACAAGCAATGGTGCAACTTCTTGAGGAGGAATAATGAGGCTTCAGGATAATCAGAATGTCCTTCTTACAGTGTATTTACAAGTAGATTTATTCCTATGATTTGTTTAAGATTTCAAACTGAGGTATCCAGAAGAGTTTAAATATTTGAAGGAAGGTTCAGAAGGCAAACTGTATGGTAAGGAATCACTGTGACAATTAGTTTGAATAATAAAATTGCTACTCTTGGTTAGCATTTTTTACAGTGTTTTCAACAGGAAGACATTGTCATAATCTTCATTTTATAGATGACAGGCAAAAAGGAGACATGGCTTGCCAAAAGTCCCATGCCACCTCCCAGCTTGGAGAAGTAAACTTGTATGCTGAGTTCTTGGACAGATACTGCTGAAAGGCCATTCACCAAAGACAAGTTTATAATGAAAGATTTTAAATACTTTAAGAATGAACATGTTTATTTGTTTGTAGAGGAAAAAAACACTCACTGATGAAAGAGGAGACTGGAAAGACAAACAGGAGATGTCCTCTGATGAGGCTTATTGCTCTCCTCCTAAGAAAATTCCTTAATCACCTGGGTATTAGAAACTAGTTTAGATACCTCTGCAAAGCACATCTCCAGAATGCGCATCTCCCAGATTAAGGAGCAGCTGAGTGGGATTTAAAATTAGTTACACGTGGACAGTTAGACAGTTTTACAAGTTTATTCCTTTCTTCCTTTAAATCTGTTTGCCTTGTCTTTAATTCTAGCTCCATCATTAATTGATTCACTAATTACTAGCCCATGATGCAGAATTCTCATTTTTCTGAGCCATTATTACATTCACAATTATACTGGCTTTTAAAGACATCATGGCTTTGTCATTATGCAGAGTTAAAGACAGTATTGATTAATTCAAGATAGCACACACCTTCCAGAATTTCAACAAAGAAAGTGAAAGTGGGTCTTTAAACAGGGTAAGCAGTCTGAACTATAAACTCCTCTAAACATCGTAGCTCAACTAGCTCAGCAACTTTTATGCTGCCTTCTCTACACTCATAAAAAAAAAAAAAAGAGCCTCTATCAGTCATCATATTCTAGCAATGTACCACATAGTGTAGACAAAACTGTACATAAGGTTTCTGTTAAATTTTTTTCCTTTGAGACACTGGTCTATTGTCAGTCTTTTACATACATGTCCACCCACCCTGCCTTTATCCAGAAATGTGACCATTTTTTTTCTCCCTGATAATATCAAATTCACAGTGTTATATGGGATTCACATATTTTGGAACAACTCCTTAAACTAGGGTTTCCAATACCTAAGAGGTACACATATTGGAAATCTCCTATCTGCTGGAACACT